>PVJD01007261.1:0-86722 GCA_004026545.1 Mormoops blainvillei | reverse complement strand
CTGCTCAGAGCTGGGACATTCAAAAGCTATTGTTTGGCTCTGGGATAAAGTGCTTAACCCTCTCCTGTGGGCTAGGCTGGCTTCACCTCCAATGGGAGACTCTTAATCTATCCTCCTGAGCCCAGTGACTCTACCCAGCTGAAATTGTTCCTGTAGAAGGGACATCTGGCTGTACCCAACCTGAACCTGCTCTGTACCCCTCTTGGAAGAACTAGAGTTGGAGACTATGGTGAGACTGAGTGGTTTGGCTTTACTGTAGGGGCCACTTTCCCTTCACTGAATGCTTGACTGTGTGACCCCCAAGCATGGTAATAACCAGCCCTGTCTTCCCAACCCCAGTTGCCCAGCCCTACTGAACTTGGAGCCTGTGGAAGATTCCGTGGAGTGTGACCAGTCTGGGTCCATTCTGTAGTATTTTTTTTGAAGACTCTGGAGGAAGACCAGGCAAACTCAGGAGGAGGTGGAGTAGCTGACAGGTAGAGGTGGACCTCAGGGAGGTTTGGTCCTTTTACAGATCTGCCCCTAGATATAAACTGGAGAAAACCAACCCTTATACCCTTATACACAGATTGACCCCTCCTGTACACACCCAGGCTAGGCAGATGCAACCACAGTGAACAGCATGGTAATTCTATACAGGTAGCCCAAGGCCAGTACACATAACATTTGACATCAACCTCTACCTGAATCTTACCTAAGTGGACCCAGAACCAATATAACAAGTGGTGGGTTTCAGACCACACCAGAGTTCAACCCAACTAGCCACACAAGTGGCATACCCAGAGGGGGATTCTGGAAGGCACCAGACCCTGCTGGGAACAACTCTACCTCAACAGGCAGACCTTGCAAAATGTCTCTTACATGGTGATTGAGGTTTCCCCTTATAGTCAGTCAACTACATTCGGGAATTTCGCCCACGAAAGGGCCAACTACATTCAAGACTCAAATACAGCAGAAGGGTGTACATAACCCACAAGAAACATTCTTGGAGTACGGAGCTCAGGCCATCAGGAGGATTGTGCCACTGAACCCAACAAGACACTTTTATCATAAAGGTATCATAACAAGTTTGGGAGTCATAGCAGATCTACATAATACACAGAGACAAAATGGGAAGCCAAAAAAAAAAAAGTCACCAAATGAAAGAACAAGAAAAATCCCCATTAAATAAAAAGATTTGTAGTTTAAAACAGTGGTTATAAGGATGCTCAAGGACCTTAGGGGAAGAATGAATGACTCAATAAGAACTTATATAAAGAGAGAGCATTAAAAAGGACACCGGAACCATGAAAAGAACAAGTCAGAAATGAAAAACATAACATCTGAAATGAATATACTAGAAGGAAACAATAGCAGGTTAGATGAAGCAGAGGAACAAATCAGTGGTTTAGAGGACAAGATAACAGTAGGAACACAAGCAGAGTATAGAAAAGAAAACAGATTTTTAAAAGTGAGAAAAGTCTAAGGGACCACTAGGAAATATCAAGCATAACAACATCTGCATCACGGGTACCAGAAGGAGAAAAGAGACAACAAGGGATCAAGCAGATATTTAAAGAAATAATGGCTGAAAACTTCCCACACCTGGTGAAGGAAAAAGTCACACAAGTTCAGGAAGCACAGAGAGACCCAGTCAAGATGAATGCAAAGAAGCCCACACCAAGACACAACATAATTAAAATGTTAAAGATTAAATACAAATAGAGAATCTTAAAAGCAGCAAGAGGAAAGCAATTCATTACCTACAAAAGAACTCTCATAAGGCTGTCAGCTGATTTTCAACAAAACACTTTAGACCAGAAGACATTGGCATGAAATAATCAAAGTGATGAAAATCAAGGACCTATAACTAGACTACTTTATCCAGCAAGAGTATCATTTAAAATTGAAGGCAAAATAAAGAGCTTCCCAGACAAAAAATAAAAAAGGCTAAAATAATTTATTACCACCAAAAAAATATTGCAAGAAATGTTAAAGGACCTACTTCAAGAAGAGGAAATTTTAAAAAATCAAGAGAGAAAGGAATACAGGTATAAAGAAAAAAATGGCAGTAAATAAGTACCTATAAATAATAACCTTAAATGTAAATGGATTAAATGCTTCAATCAAAGCATAGGTGAATGTATGTGAAAGCACAACCTGCATATATGGGTCTCTACAAAAGACCCACCTCAGAACAGAAGTTACATACAGACTGAAAGTGAAGAGATGGAAAAGAATATTTCATGCAAATGGAAATGAAAAGAGTTGGGGTAGCAGTACTAATGCCTGACAAAATAGACTTCAAAACAAAGGCCATAACAAGTGACAGAAAAAGGTCTCTACATAAATACTGAAGAAATCGATCCAATAGGAGGATATAACTCTGGTAAACAAATATGCACCCAAGAAAGGAGCACTTAAATATATAATGAAAATCTTGGTGGACTTTAAGGAAGAGGTCAATGCAATACAATAACAGCAGGGGCTTTTAACACCCCACTGTCACCAATGGATAAATGCTCCAGGCAAAAATATCAACAAGGAAATAGTAACCTTAAATTACACACTAGATTGAATGGGTTTAATCAACATTTACAGAACATTTTATTTCAAAGCAGCAGAATACACATTTTTCTCAAGTGCACATGCATCATTCTCAAAGATGGACCACATGTTAGTCCACAAAATAAGTCTTAACAAAAACAAGAAAATTGAAATCATATTAAACACTTTCTTAGATCTCAATGGCATGAAACTAAAAATCAACCTCAATAACAAATCTCAAAAACATTGAAATACATTGAGGCTAAATAGAATGTTATTAAATAATTAATGGATTACCAATGAGATCACAGAAGAAATAAAAAATTACCTGGAAACCAATGAAAATGAATACACAATAACACAAAATCTATGGGATACAGTGAAAGCAGTGCTGAGAGGTAAGCTCACAGCATTATAGGCTTACCTCAAGAAGCAATAAAAATCTCAAATAGACAATCTATCGCTACACCAAAAAGAACTAAAAAGAAAACCCAATAAACAAACAGAAGCAGGAGTACAAGGAAGGAAATAATTAAGATCAGAGTGGAAATGAATGACAGAGACTAAAAAAAAAAAAAAAATTCAAAACATCAATAAATCCAGAGCTGGTTCTTTGAAAAGATAGACAAAATTGATGAGCCTTTAACTAGACTTGTCAGGAAAAAAGAGGATCTGAGTAAATAAAATCAGAAATGAGAAAGAAGTAACAATTGATATCACAGAAATACAAAGGGTTGTAAGGAAATACTATGAACAACTATGTATCAATGAATTGGACAACCTGAGTTAAAGGGATAAATTTCTAGAAATATACAATCTTCCAAAACAGAATCAACAAGAAGCAGAAAACCTGAATAGACCAATAACAACTAATGAAATTGAAGCAGTAATCAAAAACTCCCAGCAAACAAAAGTCCTGAACCATATGGCTTCACAGGTCAATTTTACCAAACAGTGGAAGAAGAACTAACACCTCTGTTTCTCAACTACTTACAAAAAATTCAAGAGAAGAAAAGACTTCCAAGCCATTTTTACAAGGCCAGCATTATCTTAATTCCAAAACCAGATAAAATCACTACAAAGAAAGAAAATTGTGGGCCAATATCCCTAATGAACATAGATGCTAGACGTTCAACAATATATTAGCAAACCACATCCAGCAATATATTTAAAAGATCATACACTGTGATCAAGTGGGATTTATTCCTGGGATGCAAAGTTGGTATGTTTTTCACCAATCAATAAATGCGATACACCACACAAACAAAACGAAGGATAAAAACCACATAATCATATCAGTAGATACACAAAAAAGCATTTCATAAAATCCAGCACCCATTTATGATGAAAACTGTCAGCAAAGTGGGAACAGAGGCAGCATACCTCAACATAATAAAGTCCGTTTATTACAAACCAACAGCCAACATCATACTCAATGCTCAAAACCTAAAAGAGCTTTTCTTAAGATAAAGAACAAGACAGGGAGGTCCATTTTCACCACTTTTATTTAAAATAGCACTGAAAGTCTTAGCATAGCAATCAGAGAAGAGGAAGAAATAAAAGTCATCCAAATTGGAAAGGAAAAGTAAAATTCATTATATGCAGATGACATGATAATGTACATAGAGGATCCCAAAGACTTTACCTAAAAATTACCAGATCTAATAAATAAATTTGGCAAAGTAGCAGGATACAAAATTGATATTCTGAAATCAGTAGCATTTTTATATATACCAATAATGTACTATCAGAAAGAAAAATTAAGGAAATAATTACATTTATTATTGCGACAAAAAAGGTACCTAGGAATAAACCTAGAAATAAATTTAACAAGGAGTTAAAAGATTTGTCCTCAGAAAATGATTGGACATTGAAGAATGAAATGGAGGAAGATACAAATAAGTGGAAGCATATACCATGCTCATGGAGGGAAAGAATTACCATTAATAAAATGTCCATATTACTCAGAACAATCTATAAATTCAATGCAATTCCTATTAAAATACCAATGGCATATTTCACAGATCTGTAAAAATATTTAACAAACTTATATAGAACACAAAAAGACCTCAAATAGCCTCAGCAACCTTGATAAAGAAGAACAAAGTTGGCAGAATTATGCTACTTGATATCAAACTATACTCTTAGGCCATTGGAACCAAAACAGCCTGGTACTGGCATAAAAATAGGCATAAGGATCAATGGAACAGAACAGAGAGCCAATAAATAAACACATGCCTTTATGGTCAACTAATATTTGACAAAAAAGTCAAGAGCATACAATGAAATAAAGACAATCTCTTTAATAAATGGTGTTGGGAAAATTGGAAAGGCATATGCAAAAAAAGTAGCAAGATTACCAACTTAATCACATGCAAGAATAAATTCAAAATGGATAAAAGACTTACATATAAGTCCTGAAGCCATAAAAATCTTAGAAGAAAACATAGGCAAGAAAATCTCAGGCATCTCTCATAGCAATATTTTTGCCTCTCTATCTCCACAGTCAAGGGAAACAAAAGAAAAAAGTAAACAAATGGGACTACATCAGACTGAAAGATTTTGCACAGAAAAAGAAACCATCAACAAAATGAAACGGGAACCAACTGAAAAGGAGAACATATTTGCCAATGATACATTTGATAAGGTGTTCATCTTCAAAATATATGAAAAACTTATACAACTCAACACCAGGAAGACAAACAAGACAGTTAAAAAATGGACAAACAACCTGAATAGACACCTCTCCAAAGAGGACCTACAGATGTCAAAAAAAACACCTGAGAAAATGCTCAATGTTGCTAATTATCAGCAGGTGCAAAATAAAGCCACAATGCACTATCACCTCACACCTGCCAGAATTGCTGTCATCAATAAATCCACAAACAAGTGCTGATGAGGATGTGGAGAAAAGGGAAGTCTCATGCACTGTTGGTGGGAATGCAGACTGGTGCAGCCTCTGTGCAAAACAGTATGGAGGCTCCTCAAAAAAATTAAAAATGAAACTGCACTTTGACCCAGTAATCCCACTTCTGGTAGTATATTCTAAGAATCCTAAAACATTAATTTGAAAGAATATATGTACCCCTGTGCTCATTGCAACATTATTTACAATAGCCAAAGATCTGGAACCAACCCAAGTGCTCATCAGATGAGTGGATAAAAAAGCTGTGGTACATTGACACAGGGGAATACTATGTGGCCATGAA
This sequence comes from Mormoops blainvillei, assembly GCA_004026545.1. Lineage (NCBI taxonomy): Eukaryota > Metazoa > Chordata > Mammalia > Chiroptera > Mormoopidae > Mormoops > Mormoops blainvillei. Next base: position 80,987 of record PVJD01007261.1, on the reverse strand, counting down.
AAAGAAGGAAGCCTTACCTTTCGCAATGATGTGGATGGACCTGAAGACTATTATGCTAAATGAAATAAATCAGTCAGAGAAAGACAAATACCATATGATCCCAAGTATATGTGGAATCTAATAAACAAACTAATGAACAAAATAGAAACAGAGGCATGGGTAAGTGGAGCAGACTGACAACTGTCAGAGGGGTGGGGGATGAGGTGACTGGATGAAAGAAGGTGAAGGGATTAGCCAAAAAAATATATATATGTCATATATATATAAATTATTTATTTATTCATATATACATAAAACACGGATACAGACAACACTGTGGTGATAAACTAGAGAGAAAGGCTATGTGGAGATGAGCAAAGTAGGGGAAAAATGGGGATGGAAAGAGACTTTACCTGGTGCAATGAGTGCACAAGGCTATGTGCAGATGATGTTTTATTGAGTTATGCGCTTGAAACTTGTATGGCTTTGTGAACCAATGTCATACCAATAAATTTAATTAATAAAAAGCAAAAGCGAATTAGATTCTGGTTGGTGGATAAAAAAGTACAGTCCTGGCTGTCATGAAATTGTATTTTGTTACTACTTCTACCACAAAGCAGTTGCACTGCATAACCTTGGGGAAGTCATTTCACCTTGTTGGACTGCCGTTCCTTCATCCATAAAATTAGAGGATTGTATTTGATGCAACTAAGTTTCTATGACCTTAGTACATGGACTTTGTCATGGCCTCATCAGACCCTTAGTGGCTGGGAGAAGAATAATGCAAAAGGTACAAGAGCTTGTGTTTTCCTTGTCTCATCACCATTCCAGACACAAGACACACAAACCAATTGTCCAGCTACTGGTCCATCTAAGTGCTCTCTTTCCCACCCATCTTTTACACCTCTATTTGAAAATTTGTGCATTGTCACTCTTTGAGGGTTTTTTTTTGTTTGTTTGTTTCTGAATGCAAGAACTCACTATTTTCACAGCCTTGCACCGCCAATATAATGATGGTACTTGCTGCCTTGTGTTGAGCCCTACTATATTCCAATTTTATGCTATGCTTTGAACATTACTATATGCACTATTAAAAGCAATTTATATAGATTGTCTCATTTAACCCATGCAACATGCCTGTAAAGTGGATACCATTATCATCACCAATGTGATATGATGAAAAGTAAGTCCAGAGAGAGAAAGAGGCAGATACAGTATTAGAACCTAGTTTCTCTGGCACCAAAATCTGTGCTCTTAACCACCAGGTTGTCTCCTATGGGAAATGAAAACTGGGAAACCTCAACACAGCTCATCTGGAGTGGGGACCCTGGCATACAGTCCGTTTTCCCAAACTCAGTGTCTGCTTCCCAGTGGGGAAAAAGTGAAATAAATATTTGGAGATGACCACAATGTCTAATCTGGGGCTTTAGATAAAATTGCTAAAAATAATTTAAGTCCAGATAGAAAGTTATCAGTAGTTCATAACTTGGAACCACCTATCAAGGCAGCGGGCTAGAATACAGAAAAGACAAGGGTAGTGTTCCCATGGACAAGTGGGAAGGATAGGACTCTCCCACTGGAGTTGGAGGATCTGGGAACAAAGAGCAATAAGGCCACGTTTTTTATTATCATGTGCCCTCTCATGTTTGCATCCAATAGAATTATGTATTGACAAGCAAAGCACTTCAACATGGCTTCATGGACAATTTCCACCTTGGAGTTCCTGGAGATATAGTATGGTATCACCCCTTTAGCCACAAGACATGAGAGCTGTTCTAACCAACACAGTGTCCCACTTATGTGAGATATCTTTCATGGACAATATTAAGTGAGAACACAGAGTGGAGACATGTGTCCTTTCTGACCTTGTTTGTATTCTTTGGGTTAAAGGGTACAGGAAAGGCGAAGGAGCATTCATGTCACTTCTCACAGAAATGTCCAAGTCTTAAACTTTGTACCTATAGTGTTCATAACTAGCTTGGGAAGGAACATTAAGGAGGCTTGATTACAATTTTAAGGGTCAGAACCAACTATCAAGTATCAATTATTATACTGGTATTTTGGTGATGGGAAGCAGTTTTGTAGCAGAGCTCTCAGCTGATAGGCAGTTTTTTTTCTGTTGGTACTATTAAATCAACGTGTCTTGGTTTAATAATAGCTAGATGGCATGTTATTTCCCTGGTTCTTGAATGAACCTGACACATAAACAATTTGAATCAAGCTGTGAAAATTCTCTGTTGCTGCTTTAGACTCTACCTCAGTTTTGGCTTTCCAATGCAGAAAGCACCCTCGCAAGAGAGATCTTCCACCTCCTGGCTTGTGCCCATTGTTTTCCAGAGACAATCTAACACTGTCTCTCACAAAGGTAGGAAAACGGAGGCACTTATTCAAAAATTAATACCAAACATACAAAATCTAGAATGTACCTCTCTATGTGGGGAAAAAAGTTACTAAAAATGATAACTCCTTTTACAGATGCTTTTTAAAGAAAAGTAAAACTATTTTTGGAAAGAAGCACTCCAAACTCTGAAGCATCCTTTAAAATTCTACATTCAATAATTTTTATGCAAATAATTTTATTCTTTTCCTTGTGCCACATAAGAACAATGATAGTCCTTTTCTAAAGCTCAAAATAGAGCTGTTCTAATGGTGTCCGTTTTGTTTTACAGATTCATTTAGCTGGAGGCACATGTTTATAATAGCCAACAGGATTTTATGCAGTAATTAGTGGTTAGAAAGGAGGAACAAACATTTTGTCATAAAAACTACAAGGGACCAAGTGCTTCTGATAAGGAGATAGCTTGCAATGTTCTTCCCATTCCACCAATTCATCCACTCTGGACTTCAGCTCTCATTCCTACAGACCATAATGCACCTGTGCTCCTCAGCAGGCGTGCTAGGTGAGAGTGACCTCAGTGACTTGGGTGAGAAGGCTTTGGTCCAAGGCCAGTTTTCTTTTAGGCTAAAAAAGTTGTGGTTTTTGTGTTATGACTCAAAAACTCTGATGCTGGTATACCTGAGATGTGGAGAAGGCCCAGCACCATCACAACCTCCATCCAACTACTCCCACTCCTCAGCTGCTCACAGACAAACTAAAAGGATGAAACAAATCTAGTTTTCTTCTTCTAAAAATACTGTTAAACATAATCCTCCAACATATAGAAATTCTGAGCAGCCTAGGTTTGGAAAACTCCCTTCCTTCAATTTCCTAAAGGGATTTTTCTGCCATCACTCTTTTCTAGTCCAAGAACTCTATCATAAGACTCTTGTGGCTTTAAGTGTGGCCTTAGAGCACATTGAAGCCCTCTGGGAAGTGAGAATACCTCTGCAGAGATATTTCACTTCTAAAAGGGCTCTCAGAGATCCTTGTCTTCCAGTATTCATATCCTTGTGTAAGAGTGGCTGGACCTGGTGACATGCTTCTAAGGAATAGAATAGGGCAAAGTGATGGGATGTCACTTCTAGGATTTGGTTACAAAAGACTGTGACTACTGTCTTGCTCTCACTCTCTCACACTTTCTCATTTGCTTATTCTGATGAGAGCTGGCTACCATGCTGTGAGCTGGCCTTTGGTGAAGTTCACATTGCCAGGAGCTGAGGATTTCCATTTGCCAACACCCAGTGAGGAATGGAGACTCTCAGTCCACAGCTCACGGGGACTGATTACAGAAGTGAGCCAATGATTACAGAAGTGAGCTTGGAAGTGGATCCTTTCCCAGCTGAGCCTCAGATGAGACCCCAGTTCTGGTCAACACTTTGATTTCAGCCTGGGAGATCCTTAGTCACACAACCCAGCTAAACCGCTTCAGGATCCCTGACCAATAGAACTGTGAAATAATAAATGTTCTAAACCACTAAGTTTAAGTTTTAAAGTAATATTTACATCCTAGGTAAAATCATTATTAAGTCTCATATCAATCTTTATTCTGACCCTCCTTTTTGTATTTTTATTCATTTGTTTTCAGTTAGATTAAATATGTCATATATATTTAAAAATGAGTTGTGCCCTGGTCAGTGTGGCTCAGTTGGTTAGAGCATCATCCTGTAACCAAAGTGTTGCGGGTTTGATTCCTGGTCAGGGCACACACCTACATTGTGGGTTCAATTTCTTGTCCAATCCCCAGTCTGGGTGCATATGGGAGGCAACCAATCAATGTTTCTCTTTCTCCCTTCATCTCTTTCTAAAAGCAATGAAAAAAATTGTCTTTGGGTGAGGATAAAAATAATGAATTGCATATTTTGTTTTCCATCATTAGCATGTGGAATTTATATGAATAATCATAATTTTGTTTTGGCTTTTTCCTGAATGCTTCTTTTTAAAAGTATATTCAATTAGACAACACATTTTGCAAGTGTCAGAAACAAAAGTCAAAGTAGCTTAAGCAAAAATGAAGCTTTATTTACTTAAGTGTGTGAAAAGTCCAAGGAGGTGGATCCTGCCTTCAGCATGACTAGATGCAAGGAAGGGTTCAAGTGAGGAACTGTAACTCAATCACTTTCTTTGTCTCCCCACTTCCTCTCTGCTTTCCACAGTTCTGTCTCTGGTGTCTGCATTCTCTTATCCCATCTGTGTTTCCATGTCAACTCTTTCTTCCTCTCCACAAAGATGCATCCCAAAGTTAGAAAACTCAGAGAAAGGGGCAACGTCTCCTCTTTCTAGAGTCTTCATTGATTCCCCCAAGGGTCTATAATTGGCCCCACTAGGTCATGTGTACCCTGTCTTGGACCAATCACTACCTGAGATGTGATATTATGATTGGCTAGGTTGGCCACCTGAGGCAGAGGACTCCGAGTTATCTGGTGGAAAATTCCAGAAAAATCATATGGAATTGGGAAGGAGAAGAATTCCTAAAAGAAATTCCAGGTAGCTAAAAATTACCAGAGGTGCACTAAATAGAAAGGTAACAATTTATTTCTTAGGATGTTATGATTATTTATTGCTATAAAGTCATGTGTAGCTTAACATGTGGTATACATTCTGAGAAATGTGTCGTTAGGCAATCTTGTCATTGTGTGAACATCACAGAGCGCACTTCCACAAACCTAGACGGTCTAGCCTCCTATACCCCTAGGCTATGTGGTACAGCCCATTGCTCCTCAGCAATAAACCTGTAAAACATGTTACATACTGAACACTGTAGGCAGTTGTAACACAATGCTAAGCACTTATGTATTTAAATATATCTAAGTATAGAAAAAGTACAGTAAAAGTATTCTATAAAAGATAGAAAATTGTACACCTGTAAAAGGTACTATGACTGGAGCTTGCAAGGACTGGAAGTTGTTCTAGGTGAGTCTGTGAGCGAGTTGTGATTGAATATGAAGGCCTAGTATATGACTGGATGCTACTGTAGACTTTATAAATTCTATCCCACAAGCCTTGTGTCCTTCCAACAGGGCCAGAAATAAGACATCAGTGCAGTTCCATGAATAGGGGTGTGGGCTAGACTGATTAGAAATATGAAGGAGGAACAGGTTGGGTAAGGTGCAGATCACCACAACAGAGACTGTCAGGAGGGAGTGCAAGGTGGCCTGAGGATCAGTAGAAACAAGAAATCAAAGTGGAAAGATAAAAGAAGCACAGGGGACTGACATGGCAATGTGTTTTTGGCTATTGCATGTTGGAGCAATGGTTAGATTAAGGAACTTTGTGGTATTCATAGAAAAAAAAGGAGGCTTAACATGGAGATGGTGTAGAACTGAGGACTAGATATTTTGACTTTAGAAATTTATTTTTGGTTCCAATAATCCTATGTAGCAGAAAAGACTCTCTCTGGTATTGAATTGGTAGAGAAATAAAACTTACCTATGCTTTCCATCATTACAACCCGAAAATATTCCCAAAGTCCAGAGACAGGCTGGCCCCACACAATGACAGAAAGCTTTTACTTAAGTAGCAGTGGTACTTAGTACTTGTTAAGGTAGCACCTGTGGACCTGTGTCCTAGTATAGAATCTTCAGTTCCCCAAAAAGAAATTTACAACAACATACTCTGAAGACCACCAAGCTGGATCTCGGGGTGAGTTTCCTCTGTGCTGAAACATGTTGCTGGCTGACTAAATGAGATGTCATCTGTGAATTCAAAATTGAGGTGCTGTGAGTGAGAGGAGACTCTATTGTCATGTCTCATAGATATTGCTCCTGTCATAGGAAAATAATTCCTCCTGAACCACATATTCTTCCATTTCTTACAGGAAATTCAGCTCCATTATAATCTTCTGGCACCACTGTCATATATGCAGTCTATTGTTAATCAAATCATTGTTATGTGGTCTATGACTATATAAAAAATCATCCCTCCTTCATGGCATTAAACAATAATAATCATTTATTATTATCGTCTCTCACAATCCTGTGGGCTGACAGGGCTCAGCTAGATGGTTCCCACTTGGGTCATTGAAGCTGTTGCAGTCAGCTGGTGGCTGACCTGGAGTTATTATCACCACTCACAGAGTTGGTGCCTGGCCTAGAAAGACTCGAACAGCTGGAATCCCTTGTTCATCTCTCTCTCTCTGGTTTTCCCGGTGTGGCAGGTAGCCATACTTCTTACATCATGTCTTGGGGCTCCAGAGGTCTGTGTCCCAAGAGGAGAGGGAGCCAGGTACCTTGGAGGAATCTGGCCTCAGGGGTCACACAGTGTCACTTCTGCAGCTTTCTGTTCCTTAGAAGGGAGCCATATTTAAGGGGAGTGAAATGAGAGTGTACTCTTTTAAAACAATTATGTTTGTTTATTGTTAGAGAAAGGGGAAGGGAGGGAGAAAGAGGGGAAGAGAAACATTAATGTGTGAGAGGAACATCGATGATCATTTGCCTCTCGCATACACCCCAACTGGGGACCAGGCCAGTAATCCAGTCAGGTGCCCTGACCAGGAATCAAACCAGCGACCTTTCACTTTGCAGGATGATACTCGGCCACTGAGCCACGCCAGTCAGGGCAAGTCCACTCTTGATGAGAAGAGCATTGAAGAATTTATGGACACATTTTTAAGTCATAACATGAGAATTTAAAAAAAAATCTTTTTTGTCTTTCTGAGCTAACACTTGAGATTTATTCTCAGATGAGGGAAAGTTTGACTGAGATATATATGTGTTTGACAGAAGAAGGTGATAAGGATTAAGGTCTTTAATTTCTAGACCAGAAAAAAATTACATATATTAATCAGTACTCCAAATCTCAAAGAAATGCAATTTCATGCTGAACATTTATATACACACCGAGATGTTTATTTTTATTTGTTGACCAGCATGTTGCTCCTGGTGTGGGAAGGCAGAGTATTCACCCTTGTAAGTGATTGTATTTCCTGTGCATACAGAGGATCCTAGCTAGACTTAGAGGTTTGTTTTCTTCTGTAAATAATTATTTTTATTGAGGAAAGATATGCCAAACATTAGAGTGGCTTTTTGCTCTCTAGATATGTCTAACCTCTTTTCATTCCTTGTTTATAGAATATTTCCTAAGGGTTTCTAAACTCACAATTGTATGTGTTTTTGTGCGTGTATGTGTATAAATGAATAGTTTAACATGTTTTATTAACAAAAACAAGTTAAACAGCCATTCTTTCCTGCCTGAGAAAAACTTTGATGGCTGACTGTGCGAACTCTATTTGCAACAAACTTAGATTATGACATTGGGAAAATCGTGCCCTCTTCATGTGTCTTGGATTCTCTGTCGGGCTACATTGGGTATGGGGTTTTATGCATCAGGAGCTCATGTCTAAAACCCATAAACGTTACAGCCTGAGGTGCTCAGCCACACACACACACACACACACACAGACACACACAAAAGCCCTCCTATATATGTATCTTACCTAATTCCTCTAGATGCCTAAACCCATAAATCTTAAAATGAACATACTTGACCTTTCAATAAATCCCCACTGTATCTGTGTCACCATCACATGCTTCCACTCTCCCCTGCTGATAAGATACAGGAAGAGATGATTTTACAGCCAAAGATCAGATTGTTCTTTGTTTAACAAGCAACATATGATATAAACCCAAGATTTTATTACAATCATTTGCAAGTTAAAATAATATCTTGATGGTGAAGGAAATTTTTAATAAAACAAAAGAAAGAGTTTTGTGAATAAACAGAAGAGTGAACAGTGTTAACTGTGACATTTCAATGATTGCGAGATTTTAATTATGCTTTTGATAATAAATAGTTCTTTGAATTTCTACTCAAGGAACTGAAACCTGTAGAATTTGCCGTCGAATTAGGCCTTTGTTTTCTGCCTTCAGTAATTTTAAGAAAACAAATGGAAATGGCATTAAGAACTTATAAAAAATCTACCACCTACAACAAGAAATTAAAAGGTATTGTGGTAAGCACTAGGAAGGAAGTGTGAAAAGAAATACACACATACACACACACACACACACACACACACATCACACAGGAAGATACAAGAAGAAAAGGAAAAGCAAGATGGATTTTATGATATTATTTGGGGTAACCCGCTATGAGAGCAGAGGCAAAGAAACAGGAGTTTATGACAACCTGTGTGCCGAGGCCAGACTCCCTGCCAGGGTGGCTCCATAAGGGAGGTGATGAGGGGAGGATGATTCTGAGGATTCAACCAACCAGGAGATGACACCCATGAACATAGACAGCATGTATCTAGGAACTGGGAGTGGTGAGAGTTGTGGAGTTCAGACACCCCTCTGACCATCTCTGAGCGCAGCTGCCACCCCTGATGTTAGAGTAAATGGACAATATAATTTCCTGAAATTAGAAGACTCTTGTGATTCATTTCTTAGACACTAAGGTCTGGGAAGCAACCCCTCAGTGCCTGAGCTGGAGTGTGTTGCCATAAGTGCAGGGAGAGCTCACGCTTGGGAAGGAAACCCTCTCACTGCCTTCATCTACAAAAACAGGGTCTAAGCTAGGACCACCTTTGAGTCAGTCATAAGCATTTGCTTTCAGAATCTTATTTATCTACTTCCTAGTCCAGTGCCTGCAGATAGTGGGAGCTCAATAAATATTTATTGAGTGATTTAATCTGTCAAAGTAGCAAGAAGTAGTGGAGAGAGTGTGGCTGTTGGATGCATGCAGACTTGAGTTTCATACCGTCCTACCTCTTTTAAGTATGACCTTGGACATGTTATGCACATCTCTGTTTCAGTTCCAACCATAAAGACAGAGAACTCTCTGTATTTAAATTGAGGGATTGAATTGGTCCCATGGCTGATGGAAGAGGGGCTGAGAAGGCAATGGGAGTTGGCCACCAGAGGAAATGTACTCTGAGGCTTGAGGGACAAAGAAAAGAGGCAGAATTACTTAAGTTCAAGGCCTAGAATTAATTGGCACAAGGCCACTAGCCAAGAGGAATTTGGTTGAGCTTTAATTTCTATGGTTTATATTATGAAAATAACAGTTACTACACATATTTTTTAAAACTACTTATGCCCACCCCCAACTTAATTCTGATGGCCTTGCTCTATTAAGAATCACTGAGATAAGACAGGTTTAATCAGTGAACAGAAAGCCTTGTTCATAGCAAGTGCTTAATAAATATTTTAGCAAAATGAAATTATAATGCAAACAACCGGGGGAGAGGTAGCAGATTAAGTTACCATCACCTTGGGGTGAAATAGCTTAGAAAGTCCTTTCCTGAATGCTGGGTGATAGATAGGCCTGGTATCCCCTATGGTTCCATATTCAGAAGTATGTAAAGAAGTCAAAGCTTGTTAAAAAACATGACCAACTTAGCTCCTTTGCCATAATTGAATTATAAATGCTTGGTCTAAATTCTCTCATCTACTCCACAGGTATCACCTGGCAGGTAATTCCTTGCTCTAAACTAAGCTTTGGTATGTGTATTTCATATGCATTTCATGGATTCACAAATACTGTAACACAGTCTCTCCCTAATAAAAGAAAATACATGCTGGGATGCAAGACGTAGCAACCAACCATGAATTAGAACTTAGCTTCTTTGGGGACAGGCCTCTGGGCCATCTTTTTAAAATTCTTTTAGAAAATTAGGCCTTAGCCTATTTGCTCTATAAACTAGTCTTTTTTTGGATTAGTTCGTCAAGGTGACAATTCATTTGTTTACTTAGTCTCTATTTCCTAAAAAAGATTAGAGATGGATTCAGACGGGGAGAAAATATCTAAAACTCCCAGAGGCAAATGTTCCTGTGACTAGAAGAGAAATGAATTGGCAGTCCACACTTTCTTTTCCCCAGACATACTGTCTCTCACAAAATACCTATTGGCCCCACTTGTCTTGCTACAGAGAATATTCAGGCTCAGAGGAGAGAATTTGTAAATCTATACAAACACAAAGCCTTCATCTAATTCTATCAAATATAATGAACTGTATTGGAAGGGGAAGGGTTTTGGTTTTTTTTCCCCAAAAGAAAGGAAGTCAGCATTAAGAAATTATTAAATTGTTTTTCCTGTTGTTTTTTGTGATTGCCAAACCTAGTCCTGTCTTAGAGCCTTTGTGTTTATGTCTTGAAAGGAACTCTCCTTCCCAAATTTGATCCCTCTGGTCATCTGGTCACTGAGGTCTCTGTTTAAATGTCACCTTACCAGAGAAAGCTTCCTTGACCACCCTACTGACAAACTTTCTGTTTTCATAGAGCTGACCTTTTTGGGAGGGGATGACAAATAAATTGATAATGATTAATTAATGTTTAATATGATAAGAAACCAAGTAAGGGTAAGGGAGATGAAGAAAAATCTGGGTAAGACACTGGGATAGGGCTGTACTGACCAGTCAGCAAAGTCCTGATCAGTGGACACTTGAACCAGGTAAGGACAGGTCTGTGCTTTCAAAGTGTCGACCTAAAAAACACCTAAACCTGTAGAGAATTTTTATGAGTTTATCTGAGTGAAACTGATGACATTTGCCAGGGAGCAAGATCTCAAATGCTCCAGAGAATAAGTTTTGCAGCTTATTTTATACATTAGAATAAAAGGAAGAAGAGATAAGAAACGTGTATGAAATCCACTGGTGGTAGATTAGGGAGGCAGGAGAAAGCAAAGTGGGGAAATCTCTAGGATTGGATAGAAGACAAAATGGGGAAACTCTTCTTTTACATTGGCGGGTACAGAAGAGTTAACATTTACAGTAAATACAGATAGAATGCGGGCAAAAGGTAACAAGGAGGGGCTTTGTGATCTCCTGCTCCGGTGGTCTTGTGCTCTTGTGTCTGCAGTTATGTCTTTGAGGGGTCTGGAAAAGGAAATTACTCTGACATTTCAAAGGTATGTTATCCTAGATGCATAAGAACAATGGATAGGCTCACTTAAGGTAAAGTTTGACCTTTGCTAAGGAAGCAATAGGCCTGGGACGTGACTACTTACTATGACCTGCTCAGTTAGGAATTTGTGATCAGACAATCCTGTGGGATTACTTTCAGTCACTGAGCTTGTCAGGCCTTCTATGTGGGCTCTCCCCAACCCCCGCCCTGAGCTTGTCAGGTTTATTGCATAGCCCTTTTTGTTCACAAAACAAAAGAAAAAAAAAAGCCAGAGGTCTGGACTGAGTCATCAAGAGGGCAAAGACAGGAGATGAGATCACAGAGGTAGCTGATCACGGGCCAGATCATGGAGGCCTTGATAAAACTTTGGATTTTACAGTCCTAAGTGGAGGGTAACATGGCTTTATTTCCATTTGCTCATCCTGATTGCTTTATGGAAAATAGACTGTCGGAGAATAGGAGAGGCAGCAGAGACACCAGGTAGGGGCTCCTCATTTGACATTTCTCTGGGTGACTGTGTAAAGAGTTCATGTACTTGAATTCCCTTTTGATTTCTAGACTGTGTTTCATTGACTGCCATTCTCTAAACTCTGAGTTTATTTGAGTGAATAAACTCAAATACCAGGTGACCAGATTCATCTGCTTTACATGTGCATTGTGCTCCCAGTGTTCCCAACATACCAACCCCAATGCCAAGCACCAGGGTAAGAAATTGCCAACTCAGAGGTATTGATAAAACCAAAGCATGGCATAATCCTGACTAGAAAAAGTCACAGGTTTTCAGGTATGCTTATTCTAGCCAATGATTTTTTAGTTCCCTGAGGCTTATGTACTAGAAAAAAATTTTAAGGGTGGATGAGAGACTGAGCTGCTCTTTTTCTTCTTTCCTTACTCTCATACTTGTAAAAATGTTTGTGAGGCTCACACATGGCTTGAACATTAGTAACAGGGAAGGGAAATTGGATTTATTATTAGAGTCATCTGACAGGAACAGGAAGTCCTAGGCTCAAAGGAGTCTGCCTATAAAACTCATTCTGTGGGCTCTGTTAAGTGGCTGGCAAGAAGAACTTTCAAGGCCAAGTGTAGGTCTGGGCTCCAATTCACTTCAGGGAAATCCCTGGAGTTATTTCTAGCAGAGTCACAGTGCCATTGGTTCAGTTTGGGACCCCAGAGTACCACGGAGAAGTGTCCATGTGATGTGAATATCGTTTCCAGGCCCCAGTGTCTGGCAGCCAACCTAGGGGCATCCTGTTGCCATGGCAACAAGAAGATAACACCTCTCTGACATCCAGAGATGACAGCAGGCAATAGGACCTGCAAAGACCAAGCTATAAGAGCTTTTCAATGTTGTGTACAGAGCCTCCTGTCTTGAGCTCATTGGAAAAAGAAAATGAATTGCAGACAGACTTGTGAGCAAGCTGGTATGGAGAAAATGCCTTTGGAGTCTTAGGACATTCCTGTCCCCCGCTCCCTCTTTACTTGTTATCAGTTGTTAATGCAATAGCTTGCATTCATCCTAGGTATTGCCTTGAACTGGAGTCGAGAGTGTCTGAAACTCTACCAGGATCAACACTTGCGGAGATCAGAAGGTTCGAATGCCAAAGCCAACAAATAAATTCAATCTGTGTCATGGTTACTTTGTTTTGCTAATGGTTTGGTGTTCGGGTTAAAATTCATTTCACGAGCCTCTTAAGGTCTTAATTCTAACGTAAGCCTAACATCCCTAGATTTAAAGAACTGCATTTTGTGGCTTAGTTTTGCCTACTTTTCTTGCCAGTGGTGGGGGTGAAAGATGATATCAGCAATTTGAATAATGTTAGGCCAGAAGTCCTTAGATTATATGAGATGGACATTTTGTAGAAGAGGAATAATCTTTAATGCTGTGAAAGAAACCAGACCAGTAGCAAGGCTTTGCACACTGACCTAAAGACTTTATCTCTGCCAACTTCATTACTGCCTCCATTTTCTGTTCTGCTTTTGAAAGATGGGAAATGCAGACTCCAGCACAGAGCAGACAACAGATCTCTCAGGGTGCAACATAAACCAGATATGGCAAGGTGACATCAACTAGATTGATCCTAGAAAAATGCGAACAAGGGCTGTCTGTAAAGTAATGATTCACTGGCTTGGGGAATGGTGCAGGTTCCAATCCAGTCAATCTGATGGTGCATAAATGTTTCAGAGCAGTGATTTTCAACCTTTCTCATGCCATGACATACATAAACTAATTACTAAAATCAGTGGCATACCAAAAAATATGTTGTGTTTTTTGCCAATCTGACAAAAGAAATAGGTATAATTTTGATTCATTCATACCAGACAGCTCTTGGGTGTTGGCTGTTGTCATTTTTTTATTTGACAATCTGAGGGAAAAGAGGCCAGTGCCCCTGACTAAATAGCTAGGTATTGCATGTTTGAAATTTCTTGCAGCACATCTGTTGAAAATTGCTGGTTTGAGGAGTCTTAAGCCACTCTGTTGTAGTAGCATCCATTTGCCTTTTGTTTGACTTGCTTCTCTTGGATCCCAGTTTTCATTTGGAGCCTTTCGGTCACAGATAAGATGGAACAGGGCTGCTGAACTTGCATAATACCAGAGTTCCGTGTTCTCATTTTAGTCTGTGTCACTGTACTTATCTGGAAGTAATTTTGCCCCCAGAAGACATTTTATAGTGCCTTGAGTCATTTTGTCACAACTGGGAGGGGTTGCTCCTGGTACGTAGTGGGTAGAGGCCAAGGATGCTGAACATGCCACAGTGCACAGGACAGCCCCACAGCAAAGAGTCATCTGGCTCCACATGTCTGTAGTGAAAGGTGCAGAAACTCTGCCCTACTTGAATGACCGGATTTCCGCACTCTCCACCTCCTCCATCTATAGTCCTTCAAGGTGGCCTGGGAGGATTCAGGCCAGAAGATATGTGTGCAATTGCTTTCCCATTCAGAATTTGTTTGATAGTCTCTGTCACATCAGGGAAGAGAGTTGTTATGGAGTCCTTTGGGCTGAGACAAACTGGATTTCCATTCTTTGGGTTTGTCAGGTACTAGCTGTGTGTCCTCGATCAAGTAACTTAACTACTCTGAAGTGAGTCCCTCTATTTGTAAAATGAGGATAATAGTATCGATGGTGAGGATTAAACAAGAAATTGGATTTAAAATGAGAACACAATGCAAGACCCGTAGCAAGGCTTTATAAGTGATAGTTGTATGATAAAGCTAGGGCTAGCCCTCCTAAGGTGAACCTTTAACAGTCACTGCCAGTAAGCATCTGTTCTAAGCAGAATAAATGATTGCTGCATTTATTATATTTGTTATCCATGGTTAGGGAAATATACAGCAGTTTCTGAGTCAAGCAAAGATGCTCTGGTCACCATCCTTTCTGGGGAAAAACTTTACTAGGTATGGTATATGAAGTTTGGTATGGAGACATCAAAATTAAGATAGAAAATATTCACAATTTCAAACAAAAGCAACTGAGAAGAGAAGAAATGTCAAATCCATAAAAAAATTAAACAATCACTTGGAATTTTGTGGTGATAACACTTTGGAAAAACTGTAATAAAAATGTTAATTTAGGGAGACATTTGTCCAGTCTTGAGTATTTTAGCTTCATGGTCCTTGCCTGTACCTCTATGCCCAACCTGACTCCTCAGAAATGATTCTGAGATATCAGAATTTTCAAGCAAGTTTCTCTGTGTTTACATGAGTGGGGCTTCCAATAAAGACCCTGAGAATTCCTTCCATACGGCATAAGATGGATGCCTGTGATGGAAGGCCCCTGTGGTTTTCATTTTGGACTTCACTTAATAAAAATAATCATGGTAACAAAAGAGGGTGTTAAGAAGTCTGCTTCTCCCAGTTTTCTATTGTGTGCCCAATTTAATGTTGGACTTCTCAAAGGGCTTTAAAATACGAGACAGCAGGAAAAATAATTTAATATAGAAGTGCCAGCATGAAGTAAACTTAAGTAGAGTAAATCAAGGTCGAAGAATTAGAGTGTCTTAAGGTTTTTCTTTTTTGATTTCAGTGTTCAACAGCACAGTACCATGGAGTTTGCTTTTCCATGCATGAACATAACTGCCAAGAGAAGGCTTTCATCAGACATACCCCGGTGGGTACCAGAACACCTCTCACCATTCTTCAGCCAGCCTGATTTTCCTGTTGGTTAAATAAGATGAGAACGAAGACAAAATGCTGGCATCCCATGCCTAGAGGGAAAAAAATTGTCTACATAATGTGATAACCAAACTGATCAAAATTATTTCTTCTACTCAGCTACAATAACTGAAACTTCTCTGTAAAATTCTCCTTCGAGTTAAAGCATTGTATATCCTAAAGCACAGACAATGTTAAAGCCAGTGGTTATCAACCATGACTGTAAGCTAGAATCACTTGGAAAGTCTTTAAAAAAATTTATGCCATTCAACATCTAAAAGGAAATATAATTTCATTGCCATAGGGTAAAGCTTGGCATTAGTATTTAAAAAAAACCTCTTTCATATAATTTTCTAACCTACAACCAGGCTTGAAAACCATTGCAATAATAAGTTAAGTTCTGGTCCTTGGATATTTCTTTTCTGAATCAAAACACCGACAGATTACCACAGATCTTCATCAGTCACAGTGGCTCACTTTGACATTGATTCATAACACAGAATCTTGAGTTGGGGTAAAGGAACAGAGAAATGGGAGGGAAGGGAAGGAATGGCATATGCAGCTAGAACAAGCTCCATATGCAGGATGATGTTAAAGTATATAACAACCAATGTGGCACGGGCACTAAGCTATCAGAACGGATGCTACTTAATACCAGGTCTGGTCACTGATAAACAGCAAACTTTGAGAATCTGGGTACTGAAACACTGTCACTTACTGATTCTTGCACATTGTGAATTCATTCTATCATCAGCAGTTTCTTAGCAAAATCCAAGTCAGGAGAGGGATAGGCTGGGGAGGAGAAGTTAAGTGTAAGGACCAAGGATGCGAGGCTGGCTGTCTATTTGGGGAGAGGAGGGCTTAATATTAGAGCCGTACTGGACAGAAGGCTGATAGGCTTGAAATACTAACGCAGATATTATCATTTCCCAGGATTGCCTTGGTTCAGCCAAGTTCTTGGGTGTTGAGATGTTTTATAAACATAGTGCCCTTTGTAAGGTTTCTGGAGATGAGCTATAAAAAACTTGGAGCTAAAAAGAAAAAAATCTAATGAAAACTAATGGTTCTCTATAAACTCCCAGAGGTCACATAACAGCCAAACTACAAATTGTGGAGCCTGAGACTCAAGTGAAGGGTCACAATGACATTGGGTACATCATTAAACTAGTGAACTTCTGCTTGCCTGTTGGTGGCCGGGGGCCTGTCTCCTGCAGACCTAATCATCTGTGTTCTCTGAGAGCCCAAGAAGTTCCAGGGAAAAGAGCAATCTTCTTTCCAACTGCTCCTCCAGTCCTGGCTTGGCTTTAATCAGCATTTCCCCCTCTGAAACTTGCTCTCTGGCAGTCCTGGCTTGTTGATACAAGGCAAAAGCTGGAAATATAAGTTGGTGTATAATTGAAAGTTTATAGTTAAAAATCCGCTGTGTAATTGCCCTCTGATGTAGGAAATTTGCCTGTTCCATATTAGTCAAGGAAGCTTTTGGACCACCATAGACTCATTTTAAGTTGATTTGAAAGGTGGTGAGCATTGAAATAGATACATTCTTGCAGATATTGAGTGTGTTCAAGACTTTAAGATCAGGAATCTAGAAATCAGTTTATGCCATGCACCTTCAGACACATTTCCAAGGTGCAGTTAAAATATTTGCCAGGTATTTCCTTTTTCCTCTTTCTCTACAAATGCTTAACTGCTTGTTGTTAAGATTTTCCTTGACAACAATAAAGCATTACGTTGCTGAGCTGTTATTTATGTGATTTTTGAGGTTAAGAGGGTATTTGATCTCACCATCGCCACCACCTTCAGAGAAAAGAAGAGTTAATCTTATTTCTTAGCAGTCTACTGTAAGTGAAAAATACCCCACTGGCAGAGAGGCTGTGACTTAAAGGTCATTCCAGAGCCACTGTAAAACAGTGTTCATTTCTGGTTCAGAATCAGAATCTAATGTCTGTACAAATGATTAGGGACAGGTTTTCATACGTAGCTTTGAGGCTATCTCCTCAGCTTGATACCCTCAGCCTTTCTGAAACGGCAAGCACATAAGACTTTTGTTTACTTATTTTTAAAATTTTTTGTTAGTTGTTGTTGATGGACCTCCAGTAGAAAGGGTTCAGTCGAGTTCCAGTCAGTTGCTGCCACCTTACCATCATTATTTTGTGAAAAATCCTCTTTCGTTCTACTTGTTCATCATTCACCCCATTTTATTAACATATGCCCCACTCTTTATGTTAATGGTGCTCCTTATTATTCTATATTTCTTTTTCCTATTTAAGATTTGCAGTGACCAGGAAAATGTCAACTGCTAAATTCAGTGTTCTCTTCCTATTAACTGGAAGCTGGCTGGGATTAGGGGGCTCCTCTTCTCTCCCCAGAGAGGTGGGCTGTTCCCAGCCTCAGTTTCCCAAAAGTTTCTCCAGATGCCATCAGCATGGGCATATAACTCCCCTGAAGAGCTAACACTACCACATGGCCTGTTGTAGCTCTGTAAGGCAGCTCTCACAAAGCCTTAGAAGAAGGGGTGGTCCTCTCACCTGGAGCACACGGCCCATGATATATCTGGCTGCACTCTGACACTCTGGCCCCAGAACATCTTTTCATGGGGTGTTGTGGTGAGGGCAACTCTGTGGTCAACATCCTCCTGCTGCCCTTCTCCCTGGGACTTCCAGTCTGTCCATGTGAGGTTTACATGGTGTGTGACTAAACCCTGAACTCAACAAAGATTTCTCATGCGACTATGTATAGTCCTTTGTGTCTAACTTCTGCTTAATACACAGAGATGGGTGTCCACTGAATTTTGTCTTATCTCTTCTTCCAGGTATGGGCCCTCAACTTGTTGTTACTACAAAACAGTATACAAAGAACAGCCTTATTCATGTCCCTTTACAACCCCCTGTGAAACTCTCCTTGGAGTAGAATTTCTAGGAAATGCACAGACATAATTTGTCTGGGAAGTTCTGGATTGTTCTACTATGAAAATGCACCCCTCTGATAAAAAGTGATTGGCACTTGAAGTCCATCGGGAAATTTAAAATCAGAAAAGGTAGCCTGTCTAGTCATTTGAGTTGGGAACCCATAATCTTCAATTTGAAGGAATGGCAGTCAAGCAGGCCTAGTGGCAGAGAAGGATCTTCTACAGACAGAAGACTGGTGCTGACTGTGCAGAGATGCAGTGGTGAAGAACTTCATGCAGAGAGATCAAGGAACCCAGGGACCAGCTGTCCAGCTTTTGGGTCTCATCCTTCCTGAGTTGTTTCATGTCCTTGAGTTCAAAAATGCACTCTTATTCAGCCCCCATCCCAAAGCAAGATTCAGTAAATTTCTGCTACTTGGGACCAAATGAGCTTTTAACACAAAAGGGATAAACTCTTCTAAAAATTGACGACAATAATAAAAACTCTAATCTGAATGTTTTTCTAAATTTGCTGAAAGTTATGTTGCAGAGATTTTAAAAAAATGAATATTTGGTTTTGGTTGAAAGTCAAGTTTTATCAGTGGCCTTTTAAAAAATTAGAGATGGGTTTCTTCTATCAGATAAAGGCAGCTCTTGAATTTCTGCTAAGGGGCTTTAGAAAATAGGATAATAATGTACATCAGAGAAGTTTTGCAGGACCAGAGCCTTATAGAAGTAAGATACAAGTTGCTAACACGAAGATGGATATCTTAATGTACAACTATCAAGTAATTTGTTTGGCATCATGTAGGCATAGTACATATATGATGAATTTAACTTTTCCTATTTAAATATCAAATATACTTGATATTTTATATAAGTATAAATTATTCTTCTGCTTTTAATCATGAGTTTTAGCATCACTTAAAAAATAGTAGGTACTTCTTTAGTCAATTGACTCTGCTCTTACCTGTGTGTTCTCTAGAATGTTTTGATGGACATTGGTTTCTATAATGTCCTTTTGTAAGTCTGGTTAAAATTGGTGAGTTTGGTTTCAGGAAAACACCCAGTGCTGGGTCAGGGGTATGTGAGTTGGTGGATTTAACATCAGTGAAAAAGGCTGCCCTTTTTTTATAACGAAAGAATATGCAGAAAACAGTGGAAAGAAATTTTTGATGGCAGCATATAAAAGTATGATTGATAAAATGCCAAGGCTGCTTCCTTTTTGTGTGGGTTGCAACAACACTAAAGGTGAATGCAGCTGTTTCCATCATTTTATTAAGAAAATGTGGGTTTTTTCATTTGAAGGTAGTCGTCAGATAATTTTTTGTTTTGTTGGGACTACATCTTCCATCCCCATTATATTCTATCTGAGAGTTGTTTCATATTCTGTATGGTTTTTGCCCAATAATTTTTATCTTCTCTTTCCTGCTCTTATATTTTTCTTGGTTCATAGACCATGTGTTATAAATCCCAGATAAAATGTAGTAAAATTTCAGATCTGTGGCAAGGGAAAATCAGAATCAGGTGGTTTACAGTTAAAGGAAAACAGACTTGTAATGGCAAAAATCTTGTAGAATCATATGTAAACTTAGAATATATTTAGTTCTCATTGTAGGAAAGAATAAGAATGATAAGTGAAAATGACCTTGATTTTCATTTGAACATTTCTATGTGATCAAGTCATGGATCAGGAAAAAATCAGCTGAGGTGATGGGGAAGCAATAGCCTGTGAGTTTATCAAAAGGAAAAAATTTTTTTTCAGTTTGTTAGCTCTTGCTTTTCTCATGAAGATAAAAGCAGAATTTCAAAGCCACAATACTCCTTTTGCTCCCAGGAAATGTTTTTCATTCATACTATAGTTACTAAGTTTAACTTTTTCTTTTCTTTCTTTTTTGAAAAAAAAATTGAACAAATGAATTGCCGGGGTTATACCATATGTTTAAGTTTTAAGCCTCTTTTAGTCTTTTAAGCTCCATAATATAAATCAGAGTAAGTGGAACCCTAGTCGCTGGCTTCTTGGTTATGCGATAGCCTTCTTCACTGGACTTGGACTTGTGTGGAAACTGTGCTTCCTGTGAACAGAACTTACCTTCTGAAAGCAGAGGTCTTGGGGGAAAGACTGTGGTCATGACCTGTCAGCAACAAAACCTTCCTTCCTCTCTGAGGGCCAAGTAAGTGGGGCTTGAGCTTCCTGGAACAATCTCCTCAAAGACCTAAACTAAAAGCTGCAGAAAAGCTGGCAAACATTTTGTTGGTCCAACCTAGAGTTTCAAGAAAATTTTAAATTTCAGTGCACTCTCTACCACTCCTTTTTACTAACCTCCAGCATAATTCACACATTTGTGGCACTTGGTTGGCCCCAGTGAGGATTTTGTAATGCCTTACATGATAGATACATTGTATCTTAAACTATTCATCCATCCATCCATCTACCCATTTATCCATCCACAAAAGTTTATTTAGTGCCTTCTATATACACTAAGCACTGTGTTACATGTTGAAGATGCATTAAAATATCAAGTCTCTGTTCTGTTTGTGAGCTTAGAGTCTACTACAAAAGTCAGGAATTCCTCAAGCAGTCCTACTGAAGGAATGCAGAGTTAGAAGCCTCTAAAGGGAAGGAATTGACTTTAGAGTTGGGGAGGGAATATGATCAAAGAACACTCTGCTGAGCAAGACAATTGAGCTGGAATCTGAAAAATGATCAGGAGTTAATGGGGGAGCAGAGTGGGAAGAGCACAGTGGACTGAGGGAAATTCATGCAAAGACATGTGACACCAAGGGCTTAGCAGACAACAGGACAGCAAGATGGCTGAGCACATAAGGAATTGACTCCAGCTCAGGTGGGTGAGCTGCACAGTGGTCTTCTCTACAAGGGCCTTGTAGACTAATTAGGGCTTTTACTCTTTATCCTAAGACTCATGGGAAGTCATTGAAGCCAGGGTTGCAGCATGATAGATGTTTCATAAGAGACACTTTGGCTGCTAAATGGAGAGTAGAGGAGGAGGAAGTAGCAGAGATGTAGTAAGACCAGTGGGAACAAAGCTGTTGCTAGGACAGAAAGGTGGCTTGAACTTGTATTGTGAAGGGGACTTGGAGAGTGGTTTGCAGAGCATCAGATAGGAGATAAAATAGGCAGTCCTAGGTGATATGTGAGATGTGAAGATGGGGAGAGACAGGTATCAAGAATGATGCCTAGATTTCTGGCAATGCAGCAGGAGGGAGGGTGAAACATGTCAACAAGATAGATTATTGTGGAGGAAAGACAATCTTACTGCTTCTTGGTCATTAGGGCCTAACAGCCTCCCTCTGGTCACCTGTGTTTCATCTCCAGGTCAGTATATACTGAATTACAACTTGACAAAGATGATGGAGTAGAAAGATTTTGAAAGGTGGCAGGTAAATTTTTATTGAGTACCTTTTATGTGCTAAACAATGAATTAAGCATTGAGATTCCAATAGAAGAATTAGATCATGTTCCTCTTGGAATGCCCAGTCTAATTGGGAGACACATAATAAATAATTATAATTACTTCATTAATTAGCATGTTTCTGTGCCATGAGAGTAAGACAAACTGAACTAATCAGGTCTGGTTAGGAGAGGGAAAGGGGGCAGATTCAAGGCAGGCACCCAAAGGAGAATGAGGAGTAAAAGAAAACATTCCAGGAGGAGGAAAGAAACATTTTTGAAGGTCCTCAGGAGTCAACCATGTAGGGTGGCTAAAGAACAGAGAGGGAGAAAGAAGGAAAAGGAAAGAGAGGCACAGTGAGAGAGAGAGAGGGGGGAGATCCTTCTGTGTGGTAGAAGTGGGGACACAGTGCCACAGGGACATGTAATAGACATGGGGTGGGGCAGGAGAAGAGGATCAGCAGCTTAAGACAGCTCTGCTTTCACTTACCTAGGCATCTGAAAGTTTTTTGTTTTGTTTTGTTTTTATTCTTGTTCTATTACAGTTCTCCCAATTTTCCCCCATTGTTCTCCCCTGCCCCTCCCATGCCCTGCCCACCCCCCACCCCGCCCCGCTCCTACAGTCAATCCCCACCCTGTTTCCATGTCCATGGGTCACTTATATTTGTTCTTAAAACTCCACATACTTAGAGCTCAAGAGAAAAAAGAGGAACTGTACTGGGAAGGGTGTGATAGTAAGTAACCAAGCAAAGAGACAGGTAATAGGGACTACATACCTGTGGAAAAGAGGAGGTTGGCCTTGAAGAAGAATTTTTTACTTTATATGTATTTCCGACTCAAGCTCTGATTCATCCCTTTTCCTTTTTTCTTCTAGACTCCTTGGTCTAGGATAATTTTATTTGATTACCCTTAGCCCCATTAGTTCCGAGTTACCTTTTTGACCAGTTATAGAAAATGTACCATATGGGAACCAGCTTCTTCATGTCACGCATGGAAGCATTTTTTCCTTTATACTTACCTGATCACCTTTTCCAGAGAATGTAGGTGTCATTGTTGTCCTGGATGAGAAAGGAGATTAAGATGGTTTGTAAGAAATAAGATGGCACAGTGAAATAGTTTTGTGACACTGTGCACCCTGCTTGCCTTCTGTTCTAAGATATATTTTGGTATAAAGATACCTTATGATCCTTTTTTTTTTATTATATTTTCTCCAGTCTCCTTTGCCCTGCCTAATCAGAGCATCTGGCCATTATCTTGTAAATTCCTTTTGTGAGCTGCAAGAAAAAAAGGGCCCAATGAAGAGCTCTGTCTCGTTTAGTAACTTGCTTGAAGGCAAGAAAAGTGGCAGGGAGCATTTTAATCTTTCCCACTTTCTAGATTTGCTCAGCAGAACATTAATTTGACTCAGCTCTTTACAAAGGAGATCAAGGCTTTCTTATCTCTGTGGCTTTCCTGATAATTTGAGTTGTGTTCATGTTCTGAGATTGGGAGTTTCTTCTCCAGCGGCTCTGAGGATAGCATGATTGGTTCTGCCCTGGAAATGTAATAATCTCCCACTGGTATACTTGTGCTATCGCAGATGTTCAAGCAATGGTTTCTTTTGGTCTGAAGACAGAAAACATAAATAGCTTTTAGATTTATTTCAAGACAGACTGGGCACCATAGATTTTACTTGAATTGGTGTGTGTGTGTTTATGTAGGGAAGGCAGAGGAAACATGGCATTGCGGAAAGAACACAGGGCAGGGGATATGGAATTTCAAGTTAGAATCTTGCTTGGCTCTGTCTGCCCCCAAACTAGTTGTAGAATTCTGAGCAAATCATCTCATTGTTCCAGTCTCAGTTTCTTCGCTTGTGAATTGGAAATAATAATAGTCCATCTCACCTATTCTCATCAAAATGCTGGTTTGAGGATATGAACAAAATGCTTTGTAAATATGAGAAGATTATCATTAGAATTGCTGCTCCTGCACCTATAGGTTGGTCATTCATTCATTGATTCATTCACTCATTAATGATATGGGAGCCAGGATCTGACCTGCTAGTTGGAGGGTGAGCTGGAGAGAAGCACCAGTGGAGCAGGGGACATGAGAGTAGTGGCCACAGTTGTCCTGAAAAGAAATAAGTGTCTCGGGCTGTGGTGGTGACTGACAAGGTGGAAAGAAGGGGATGATTTGATTTAAGATAGAGTGCCCTCATTAGAATCTTTAGGTGGGAGGTAAAACTACCTAAGTTTAAATAATTAAACAAGATGAGTTCTTGGGGACAAATATGTAAAGTAAGAGAGGTCAGTGAGGCTTAGGTGGGAACTTCTTCCTGTTTTGTTCTGAATCCTCAAAAGTCGAAAGCTGAAAGTCATACATTTAGAAAGGCAAAGGATAAAAGCTGCTTTCCATGTAAAAGATCACGAACCATTGTAATGATGATTTTACATTTTAAGTAATGCGGGGCATGAATAATTTCTTTCTCTATTAACTTCCAATTACTTTAATTACTCAGGGTATGGCAATAGCAACCTGAAAACCCAAAAGAAACTTACACATATAGCATGGTTCAAAATGACTTTTATGTTTTATTGAACAAAGGCTGACTTGTGGGAGGATCAGAATATCCTTGAAATGTGTTAAGACACAAACTCACAATAGAGCGGCTGACACTTTCATTTGGCTGTTGCACATTCATTCTTAACACAGTCAGAACAATCACATCAGTACCAAATCTATACACAAAAGCCTGCATTATAAATCTGCATATTGGTAATAGGCCTGTTGTCTAATTTATTCCCCTTTTTTTATAGTTTGGAGTGGCAAATGTAAAGCACGTGGCTATGAGTTGTGCTAGTTAGGAACATCACAACAGCTGACACACTTTTTAGGGACTGTGATTGAATTGAATTGACTACAATAAGTATGTCAACTTTAATTACATTCTCTACTTCTAGATCAACTAGTATATATATTTTTATGACAAAGGTTAACAAACTGTAATTATTCCATATAAATAAATAAAGGACATACATTTTTGTCATTTTTATTCACATAGTATTGTGTATTATTTAGCAATGTTTTGGGGGAATCATTTATTTTGTAATTTCCTGATTATTCATGCATTTGGTAAGCACTTGTTTTACCACATGCTGGTCATTGTTCTAGGTGTGGGGATTCATGGAGGGACAGGCAGACATTATTTCTGCCCTTCTGAGTGGGAAAGACTGAAACATAGCCCCAAATGAAACAAACAAAACATGCAAATTAGTAAAAAATTACAAGTTGTAATATCATGCAGGGCTTAGTATATTGTGGTAGGGATTTGGATTTTAGTCTAAGTATAATGGGTGGTCTTTGAAAGTTTTAGGGAAGGGAATATTGAGACCTGGTAAAGGTTGAAGACTATAATTTTGCTACAGTGTGAACAATAGATTGAGCAGAATAGAATGGCCAAAAGCACAAGAAGAGATGCTCAACATGTAGTTATTAGGGAACTGCAAATCAAAACTGTAATGAGATATCACAGTAAGATATCACTTCACATCCACTAGGGAGACTATAATTAAGTTGACAGGTGTAATAAGTTTTGGCAAGAATGTAGAAGAGCTGGCACCTCATATATTGCTGGTGAGAATGTAAAATGGTGCAGCCACTTTGGAAAACAGCTATGCGATTTCTCAAAATGTTAAACATAAACACTATGACCCAAAAATACTACTCCTAGCTTTATATCCAGGACAAATGAAAACATATGTTCACAGAAATACTTGTACATGACAGTCAATAGCCAAAAATGGAAATAGTCCAAATATATGTCAACTGGTGGGTGGCTATAAAAATGCGGTCTATCCAAAAAGTGGAATATTATTCAGCCATGGAAAGAATTGAAGTACTGATGAATGCTACAATGAGGATGAATTTTGAAAGCATTATGCTCAGTAAAAGAAGTCAGTCAGAAAAGACCACATATTGTGGGTTCCTTTATATCAAATGCTCAGAATAGGCAAATCCATAGAGATAAAAAGTGGATTAATGTTTGGCCTGGGGGTGGGGGTGGCAATGAGGGCTGACTGTTAATTCAACGGACACTCTTTTTGGGGATGACGAAAATATTCTGGAATTAGATTGTGATGTTGGTTCCACAACTCAGTGAGTATACTAAAAATCATTGACTTGTACACTTAAATGGGTGAATTGGATGGTATGTGTACTATATCTCAATAAAAATATTAAGGAGAAAAATGGAAAAAGAAAATTGAGGAAAACTACTAAGAACATAAATTTCATGATCGACATCTCTTCTTTTTACAGTTCAGAACTGGCCTGGCCTTGCCATTTCTCCTGAGGAATAAATGTGCCTAATATCTCCCAGCTTCTCCCTGTGCCCAGTTCTGCTCCCCACATCCCCAACAATCAACCTAGAAGGATTCCTTAACAACCTTCTCTCACGGTAATAATCCCCATCTCACAGTCCACTTCCTGGGAACCTGACTTGCCACAACATCCTCGATAGACATATTATATCAAATTGGCTGTGATGTTTTATTTTACTCTAAGACTTGGAAAAACTAAACCTTAGAAGTCAAGTTTTCATAAGGCTCTGGTCACAAAAGAGATAGAAACTGGCATGCCAGGTGCACTGTCAGATTGGATATCATAGTCAAAGGTAATTTTCCAAATACAAATGAACATTCTCTAGGTTTCTAGGCAAAAGCTTCATGTAAAATGATAGCTGTTTTAGAAGGTATAACCAGGCTTTGTATATACAACATGAACTGAAGGAATTTATCCTGAACAATTACAAGAGTTCTGACATAAAAGAAACAAGAAGAAGGGAGGAGAGACGTGGCCACCTTTGTGAAGGAAGGGGGCACATTCGAGGGCATTACGACTGTGTTTAGGATTATCAAGGCAGAAAATGGAGACATTAATGATGACATCATGCTCAGAACCCAAATGACTGGGCTTACATTTCTCACTGCATTCATTTGGGCTTTGCAGAAGGGGAAAAAAAGGTATAAAGAAGCATGGTTTTAAAAAATATAGGCATCAGATGAAACGCGTGATGTGTGTGGGGGTGAGAAGATGCAGAATTCAATTTAAGAGCATGGTGAAACCATAAAAAAATCTATCAAGGAATAGGAAAAATGAGACTTTCTTGTAAGAATATATTTTTAAAAAGAGAATGATTCGAAGTTCATATAATGTGTTAGTTATTTCTTATTGCTGCACAACAGATTTCCCCAAAAATGTAGCAGCTGAAAATGACAACATATTTATTATTTCACAGATTCTGTGTTTCAGGGATCCAGGTGCAACTTAGCCGGGTCTTCTGGTTTAGGGTCTCATAGAGCCTCAGTCATCTCAAGGTTTAACTCAGAAGGATATGTTTCCAAGCTCTTTCATGTGTGTGTTGCCAGGACTCGGTTCCTTGTGAATTTTTGGACTGAGTTTTAGTTCCTCATGAGCTGTTGAGCACCCTTGGTTGCTTGCCATGGGGACCTTTCCTGGAGAAACTGACCACATGGTAGCAAGGGTTGAGAAGGTAAGAAAGAGCACCAGCAACCAAGAGAAAGCTAGCAAGACAGAAGCCAGGCTCCTTTATTACCTCACCTTGGAAATGACATCCCATTATTTGTGCTATGTTTTGTATGTTTGAAGTGAGCCTCTAGGTCCGATGCACACTGATAGGAAGGGGATTATGCCAGAATGTGAATCTCAGGCATCATTGGGAACCCTGTCAGAAGCTGCCTGCTGCATCTATACAAAGCAATATTTGAGGAAATGGTGCTGATAAACTACAGACAAGCTTTCTAAGCATTTTTTTTTCTATTAATCACTTTCCAGCTAGGAACTTCCATGAGAATAATAGAAATGTTTCCCTTTGATAGAAGGTCATATGTCAATGGAGGTGTTCTTGGCATTTGCTAATGCACTCAGTAACTTCATTTGAAAAGTGAACTCTGCAATACTGTATAATTTCAAACACTTTTCTAGCAAAAATATATTACCTTTAATTAGACTGATTTAAAGCTGTTAAATTTCTTGTCAGAAATAATTTTTAAGTGGATGTGTCAAGATATAAACAGCAATTGTCAAGTGAAGAAAGTGATAATCTGTGCATATGCTGTCTGGCTTAGGAGCAATATGGAGCATTTGTGCTTACAATTTCCTTTAGAAAACTATGCTGGCAGTTAGGGAGTCAAATTGTCAGGATGCTATTGTTTGTGGTAAATATCTGTCTTATGATTAGGGAATTAAATTTGGTTCCTACCCAATAACATAGACAAAAGCATCACTAAGAAGAGAAAGCGTTTGAGCAATTCAGCTCACCAGTTACTCGGTGAAACACACAGTATGAGCAAAGAATTCTGGGTGATAGCAAGGTAGAATAATAATAAAAACAATGAAGACCACTCTTTGATGAAAGCAAATCAGGTTGCCTAAAGCAATTGAAAAAGATTGAATTCTATTTGCAATCTTTTTAGGCTATTCTTTTTTATTTTATTTTATTTTTAAATTAAATTTATTGGAGTGACATTGGTTAATAAAATTATATAGGTTTCAAGTATACATTTCTATGATGCATGAGCTATTTATTGCATTGTGTGTCCCCCACCCAAAGTCAAATCATCTTCCCTCACCATATATTTGGCCCCCTTTACTCTTTACTACCTCCCCACACCCTCCCCTCCGGTAACCACCATACTGTTGTCTGTGTCTATGAGTTTTAGTTTTATATCCCACATATGAGTGAAATTATATGGTTCTTAGCCTTTTCTGACTGATTTATTTCCCTCAGCATAATATTCTCAAGGTCCATCCGTGTTGTTGCAAATGCCAGTATTTCATCTTTCTCATGGCTGAGTAGTATTCCATAGTATATATGTACCATATTTTCTTTATCTAATCATCCATCAAAGGACAGTTTTGTTGTTTCCATGTCTTGGCCACCTTCAATAATGCTGCAATGAAGCTTTATTCATAATTACCAAAACTTGGAAGCAATCAAGATGTCCTTCAGTAAATGAATGAATAAATAAACTGTAGCACATCTAGACAAAGGACTGTTAGTCAACACTAAAAAGAAATGAGCTATCAAGTCATAAAAAAGTCATGGAAGGAAACTTACATGCATATGACTAGGTAAAAGAAATCAATATAAAAAGCTACATACTACATGGTTTCGTCTATATGACATTCCAGAAAAGACAAAACTATGGAGACAATAAAAACATCAGTGGTTTCCAGGGGTGGGGGTGCTAGAGGTAAATAGAGCACAGAGGACTTTCAGGGTAGTGCAAGTACTCTGTATGCTATTATAATGATAGATGAATGTCATTATACATTTATCCAAACCCATAGAATATCGAACACCAAGAGTGGACCCCAAGGTAAACCGCAGACTTTGGGTGATTATGGTAGGTTTATTCTTGGTAAAAAAAAAAAAAATTACCATTTTGTCAAGTGATGTTGATAATGAAGAGGCTATGCATGTGTTGGAGCAGGGGCTCCAGTGTCTGTTCATGTCCTCTGCCTATTTTTAAGTTGGATTGTTTGTTTGGTGTTGTGTTGTATGAGTTCTTTATGTATTTTGGATATCAAACCTTTGTCGGAGCTGTTGTTTGAAGCTACCTTCTCCTGTTTATTTGGTTGCCTTTTTGTTTTGTTGGTGGTTTCTTTTTTGGTGAAGAAACTTTTTAGTTCAATATAGTGCTGTTCATTTATTTTTGCCTTTACTTCCCTTGCCTTTGGGGTCACATTTATAAAATCACTGAGACCAAGGTCCATAAGTTTAGTGCCTATGTTTTCTTCTATGTAATTTATTGCTTCAGGTCTTATATTTAGGTCTTTGATCCATTCTGAATTTTTTTATATGGAGAAAAAATGTAGTCTACTTTCATTTTTTTGCATGTGACTTTTCAATTTTCCCAGTGCCATTTATTGAAGAGACTTTCTTTTCTTCAATGTATGTTTTTGGCTCCTTTTTCAAAAATTATTTGCCCATGTACATTTGGTTTTATTTCTGAGTTCTCAGTTCTGTTTCACTGATTTTTGTGTCTGTTCTTCTGCTAATATCGTACTGTTTTGATTAGTGTTGTCCTGTAGTATAATTTGAAGTCAGGTAGTGTGATACCTCCAGCTTTGTTCTTTCTTCTGAGGATTGCTTTGGCTATTTAAGGTTTTTTGGTGGTTCCATATAAATCTGATGCTTTTTTGTTCCATTTCTTTAAGAAACATCATTGAGATTTTGATGGGGATGGCATTAAATGTGTATATTGCTTTTGGTAATATGGACATTATAATTATGCTGATTCTTTTGATCCATGAACATGGGTTACCTTTCCATTTCATTGTATCTTTTTCAATCTCTTTTAACAATGCTTTGTAGTTTCCAGTCTATAGGTCCTTTATACACCTTTGTTAAGTTTATTCCTAGGTATTTTGTTCCTTTTTTTTTTTTTGCAATTGCAAAAGAAATTGTTTTTAAAAATTTCTATTTCTGAAATTTCATTGTTAGTATATAAGAATACATTGAATTTGTGTATACTGTTTTTGTATCCTGCAACTTTACCGTATTTGTTTATTGTTTCTAATAGTTTTTCATGGTGGAGTCTTTAGGGTTTTCTATATAAAGAATCACTTTCTCCCCTTTATTCCCCTCTACCCTTCAACCCCCTACCAGCACTCCCCCGCTTAGTTTGGTTCCCTGTATATTTTTCTTTATTTCACTTTGCATAGCCTTCACTTTTTTCTCTATTTTGCAGCCATACTCAGCCATTTCCATAAGCATCCTGATTACCAGTGTTTTGTAGTCTGCATCTGATAGATTGGCTGTCTCTTCATTGTTTAGTTCTATTTTTTGGAGCTTTAAACTGTTCTTTCATTTGGGCCATATTTCTTTGTCTTGGCCTACCTGTTAAACATTGTAAGGAATGGAGCCTTAGGTGTTCACCCATGTAACTGCACTGTAGTGCTGTGTGTGTGGGGGAGGGGTAATAGGGGGAAAATGCCACTTGCTCAGCTCTTGGATGGCTTTCAGTCACTTTCTCCACTACCCACAAGCAAATTGGGCCCTTCTAATGCTGATTCCCAGGTGGGTGGGTTTGTGTACATTTATAGGACTCTATGGTTTTCTTCAAAGAACTCTCCAGTGAGGCTAAGAGTTTCTTCCACTGCCACAACTCCCACAGGTTTTAAGAGCCAGAAGTTTTGAGACTTTCCCTCACTGAAACCCTGGGTTGTGTGGTCTGTCTAGCTCCTCAGTTGTTCCTCCTGGCTTATCCACATGCAAATATGGAACTGCCCAGTCCACCAGCCACCACCTTGCTGCACATCCTTTCTGCCCAGGCTGCCCATCTCTGCCCCTCCTACCAGTCTGGATGAATGTTTCTTTTTTAACTCCTTTGTTGTTGGACTTCCATATAGTTTAATTTTCTGGCAGTTCTGGTTGTTCTGCTTTTTAAATTTGTTGTTGTCTTCTTTTGGTTGTGCAAGGAGGCAAAGTGTATCTACCTATGCCTTTATCTTGGCTGGAGGTCTTATGATGGCCATGCTGTCTGGTGTGAAGTGGTATCTCATTGTGGTCTTAAGTTGCATCTCTCTGATGACTAGTGATGCTTATCATCCATTCAGATGTCCTTGGGCCCTCTCTATGTCCTCCTTGGAGAAGTGTCTGTTCAAGTCCTCTCCTCATTTTTTAATTGGACTGTTTGTTGTCTGGGAGTGGAGTCATGTGAGTTCTATATATATTTTGGAGATCAGACCCTTGTCTGAGGTATCATTGTGAAATATATGTTTCCATATGGTTGGATCCCTTTTTATTTTTCTGGTGTTTTCTTTAGTCGTGCAGAAGCTTTTTATTTTGCTGATGTCTCATTTTTATTCTTTCCTTTATATCCCTTGCTTTAGTGGACATATTAGTGAAAATATTGCTGCATGGAATATCTGAGATTTTCCTGTTTATATTCTCTTCTAGGACTTTCATGGTGTCACAACTTATATTTAAGTCTTTTATCCATCTTGAACTTACTTTTGTGTATAGTTTATGTAGGTGGTTGAGTTTCATTTTTTTGCATGCAGCTGTCCAGGTCTCCCAACACCATTTGTTGAAGTCGCTATTTTTCTCCATTTTATGCTTCTGCCCCCTTTGTTGAATATTACTAGATCATAGAGACATGGATTTATTTATGGGCTTCCTATCCATTCCACTGATCTATGTGCCTGTTCTTATGCCAGTACCAGACAGTTTTGATTACAGTGGCCTTGTAATATAGTTTGATGTCAGGTATCCTACGTTGTTGTTCTTTCTAAAAATTGCTATGGCTATTTGGGGTCATGTATGTTTCCATATAAATTTTGAAATGTTTGTTCTATATCTGTGAAATATGTCATTGGTATTTTAATACAGATTGTGTTGAATCTATAAATTGCTTTTGGAAGTATGCACATTTTGATGATGTTAATTCTTCCAATCCCTGAACATGGTATAGGCTTCTATTTATTTGTGTCTTCCTTAATTTCTTTCTTCAGTGTTGTATAATTTTCTGAGTAAAGGTCTTTTACCTCCTTGGTTAGGTTTATTCCCAGGAACTTTATTTTTCTTGTTGCTTTAGAAAATGGAATTTTTTTCCCTGATTTCTGCTTATGATAGTTCATTGTTGGTATACAAAAATGCCTCACTTATGGAATATTGACTTTGTATCATGCTGCTTTGCCAAATTATTAAGTCGAATAATTTTTTGTTGGAGTCTATAGAGTTTTCTATGTACATTATCATGTCATCTGCAAACAATGACAGTTTTATATCCTCCTTTCCAATTTGGATACTTTTTATTTCTTTTTCTTTGGCTGGTTGCTGTGGCTAGGACTTCCAATACTATGTTGAATAGAAGTTATGAAAGTGGACATCCTTGTCTTGTTCTTAAACTTAGTGGGAAAGTTTTTAGATTTTGCCCATTGAGTATGATGTTGGCTGTAGGTTTTTCATATATGGTCTTTATTATGCTGAGCTATGCTCCTTCTACTCCCACTTTGCTGAGTGTTTTTATCATAAATGGATGCTGTACATTATAAAATGCTTTTTCAGCATCTATTGATATGATCATCTGATTTTTGTATTTCCTTTGTTTATGTGATGTATTACCTTTATTGATTTGCTAATATTGTGCCATTCTTGTATCCCTGGTATGAATCCCACTCAATCATGGTGTATGACCTTTTTAATCTATTGCTGGATGTGTTTTTCCAATCTTTTGTTGAGGATTTTTGTATCTATGTTCATCAGCAATATTGGCCTGTAGTTTTCTGTCTTTGTTGTACCTTCATATAGTTTTGGGATTGGGATGATGCTGGCCCCATAAAAAGAGTTTGGGAGTCTTCCATCTTCTTGGATTTTTTGAAGTAGTCTGAGAAAGATAAGGGTCAACTCTTCGCTAACTGTTTCGTAAAATTCTTCTGTGAAACCATCTGGTCTAGGGCTTTTCTGTGCTTTTTCCCAGGGCTTTAGTTACTGCCTCTATTTCACTGGCTCCTTTCAGTCTGCTCAGGCTTTCTGCTTCTTCTTCATTCAGTTCTGGAAGATTATATTTTTCCAAAAATTTGTCCATTTCATCCAGGTTTTCAAATTTCTTGGCATATAGTTGTTTGTAGTAATTTTTTACAATCTTTTGCATTTCTGTGGTATCAGTTGTAATTTCTCCTGTATCATTTCTGATTTTTTTTATTTGGGTCATTTCCCTTTTTCTTGATGAGGCTGGTTAAAGGCTTGTCAATTTTGTTTATCTTTTAGAAGGACCAACTGCTGGATTTATTGATCTTTTGGATTGTTCTTTTTGTCTCTACGTCATTTAATTCTGCTCTGATCTTGATTATCTCCTTCCCTCTACTTGTTTTGGGCTTTGTTGTAGTTCCTACAGTTCTTGTAGATGTAGAGTTAGGTTGTTTATTTGAAATTTTGCTGTCTTTTTTAGGTAGGCCTGTAATTCTATGAACTTCCCTCTTAGGACTGCCTTTGCTGTGTCCCATAGGTTTTGGACTGCCATTTTCATTTGTTCCAGAAACTTTTTGATTTCTTCCTTGATCTCATTATTAATCCATTCATTGTTTAATAGCATGTTATTCAGTCTCCAGGAGTTTGAATGTTTTTGAATTATTTCTTTGAGGTTGGTTTCTAGTTTTAAGCCCTTGTAGTCTGAGAAAATGCTTGATATGATTTCAATTTTCTTGAATTTGTTGAGGTTTGTTTGGTGTCCTATCATGTGTTCTATCTCTTAAAATATTCCATGTGTATTTGAAAAGAATGTGTATTTTGCTTCTTTGGGATTAAAGGTTCTATATATATCAGTTAAGTCCATTTAATCTAATACATCATTCAGTTCCACAATATCCTTGTTGATATTTTGTTTGGAAGATCTATCCATTGTTGACAGTGGGGTGTTAAAATCCCCTAGTATAAGTGTGTTGTTGTCTATATCTTTATTGAAGTCCTCCATGATTTTTCTTACATATTTGGGTGCTCCAATGTTGGGTGCATATAGGCTTATAATGTTTATGTCTTCTTGATGGAATTTTCCCTTGAGTATTATGAAGTGTCCTTCTCTGTCTCTTTTTATGGCCTTTGTTTTGATGTCTATTTTGTCTAATGTAAGCATTGCTACCCCAGCTTTTTTTTCCTGTCAATTTGCTTGGAATTTTTTTTTTTAACCCTTCACTTTCAGTCTGTGTAGGTCTTTTGTTCTGAGGTGGATCTCTTGTAGGTAGGATATGTGCAAGTCATGTTTGTTTATCCATTCAGCTACTTTATGTCTTTTGATTGGAGCATTTAATCCATTTACATTTAAGGTTATTATTGATAGGTACTTACCCATTGCCATTTTATCCCCTTTGTACCTGTATTCCTCTCTCTCTCAGTCTTTTTCTTCATCTTCTTAAACCAGTCCCTTTAGTGTATTTTACAGTGCTGGTTTGATGGAGGTGTATTCTTTTAACCTCCTTTTGTCTGGGAAACTCCTTATTTCACCTTCCAATTTAATTGAGAACCTTGCTAGGTAGAGTCATCTTGGTTGAAGACCTTCGTTTTTCATTACTTGGAATATTTCTTATCATTCCTTTCTGGCTTGTAGTGTTTCTGTGGAGAATTCAGCTGCTAGCCTTATTGGGGCTCCCTTGTATGTTACTTCCTGTTTCTCCCTTGCAGCCTTTAAGATTCTACCTTTGTTTTTGAGCTTGCCATTTTAATTATGATGTGTCTTGAACTGGGCCTCTTTGGGTTCCTCTTGATTGGGACAATCTGTGTTCCTGATCTTGTGTAACTTTTTCTCTCCTCTAATTAGGGGAGTTTTCCATCATTACTTTTTCAAAAAGTTTTTCTATCCCTTGCTCCTCTTCTTCTCCTTATGTATCCCTATTATACAGATATTATTACATTTCATATTGTCCTGTAGTTCCATTAACCCCTCTTCATTCTTTTTGCATCTTTTTTCCTTTTTTTGCTGTTTCTATGAATTTTTTCTACCTTGTCCTCTAGCTTGCTGATTCGATCCTCTGCTTCATCTAGCCTGTTTTTGATTCCTTCTACGGTGTTCTTCAATTTAGAAATTGTATTCTTCATTTCCTCCTGGAATTTGTTGATATTTTCTATGTCCTTTTTCGTACTGGTATACTTTGCAGTAGGTTCCTCATAGTTTCTCTGTAGTTTTTGGTAATTGCCACTAAGTTCATTGAGCTTCCTTATAATCATTGTTTTGAATTCAGTATCTGATACTTTACTTGTCTCAGTTTCATTTAGCACTGTTTCTGAGGTTTCCACCTTTTTTTGTGGTTTTGATTGGCGGTTGTTTCTTTGTCTTCCCATTTTTTGTGAGACTCTTCTTGTTTGCTTCTTCTTCTTATAGTGATCTCTTTTCACTCCTTGACTTTGTGGTGTAAACTTCTATTGTAGGAGACCTGTGAGATTCAGTGTTGCAGTCTCCTTGATCTCCTGAACTTTATGCTCTTGGGGTGCTCTTTATACCATTTATGTTGACTCTCTGGATGTAGTTGGGTTTTGATTTTTGTTGTGTCATTATTTGGTGGGTGCTTCCCTCCACCTTGTTGACTGAGGGTCAGTTCGCCCACCACATTATATGCTGTCATATGTGTACTGCCAGAACAAAACCATAAAACCAAGGAAACAAACTCACACCTGCAAAAATAACTGCCCCCTGCCCAGTAATCCCACTATCAACAGCAAATGAACCAGTATCAATAAGGGTGTAAAGGGATTAAGACTATTATAATAAAAGAGAGTGAATATGAGATGACCTACTGAAAGAAAAATGATTTTTGAGAGGGTAAGGTAAGGGGCACTAATACATTGCTCTGGGAGTCAGAGCAATGCAAAGAGAGAAAGTAAAACAGGGAAAAAAAGGTGGAAAGGAGTATGAGAATGAAGCATTAGTGTTAGGTTTAAACAGAAAATAAAATAAAATAAAATAAAATAAAATAAAATAAAATAAAATAAAATAAAGTGAGAGAGAGAAAGAAAGAGGAAGGAAAAAAGTAAATAAATAATAAAAATATAGGAGCCAAATTAGAAAGATTCACCACAGTGCTATCAGCAAGACATGAGCTAAAATTCATATAGGTGTGACAGGAATAGGAGGGAAAAAAAAGAGAAAGAAAAGTTTAAAAGATGTCTTGAAGAATGGGAAGTGATTTTGAAAAGATAGATGGAGAGAATAAGAAGAGTGAGGAATGAAAACCAGGCTAAGGCAGGAAAAAATTAAAATTTGAACCAAAAAAAAAAAGAAGAAAGAAAAGTAGGGGAATAAAGAAAAATAAAAGGGCAGGATGAAAGAGAGAAAGAAGAAAGAAAAAAGATAGAAAACAAGCTAAGGGAAAAGTTAAAAATTCAAGACAAAGAAAAGTGTGGGATAGGGGACAGGTAAAATTTGATATTTGAAATAAAAAAATAGTGAAGATCTAGAGATAAAATTGAAAAAAGCAACAACTATCATGCCCATAAACAACTGGCAAAGATTTCTAAAGATGGAGAGAGAATGCTGGTATTTTTAGAAGTGGGTAAAAGGATATGAGGTGACCATTGACAAGAACATTGGTTTTGATATGTCATATTGTCATTCTCATTTGTCTCTATATATTTTTGACCTCACCTTTTATTTCTTCTTTGACAGTCTTTTTCAGTAGCATGCTGTTTAATCTTCACATTTGTGGGGTTTTCTTTTTACTTCCTTCTTGCAGTTGATTTTTAATTTCAAAGCATTACAGTTAGAAAATATGCTGGTATGATTTCAATCTTTTTAAATTTGTTGAGGCTAGCTTTGTGACCCAATGTATTATCCATCCTTGAGACTGTTCCATGTACACTGGAGGAGAATTTATTATCTGATGTTCTGCAATGAAAGGCTCTGTAAATGCCAATTATATCCATTTGATCTAATATGTCATTTAAGGCCAATATTTCTTTATTGATTTCCTGTTTGGATGATCTATCAAGCTGCCAGTGGAGTATTTAGGTCTCCTACTATGATTGTGTTTTTGTCAATTTCTCCCTTTACTTCTCTTAGTAATTGCTTTACATGTTTTGGTGCTCCTGATTGGATGAATATATATGTATTTGTATATACACACACACACACACACACACACACACACACACAAATGTTGTCTTCTTGATGTAGTGTCACTTTTATCATTATAAAATATCCATCTTTGTTTCTTGCTAATTTTGTTAGCTTGAAGTCATTTTTTCAGATATATGTATGGTTACACCTGATTTTCTGTGGATGTTATTTACTCTGGGAATCATTTTCCACCCTTTCACTTTGACTCTACCTTTGTCTTTGCAACTTAGATGTGTCTCTTGAAGATAGCATATGGTCGGGTTTTGTTTTTTGATCCAATTTCTACCCTGTGCCTCTTTATTGGTGAATTCAGCCCATTTATATTTAGGGTGATTATTAATGTATGAGGATTTCCTACAGCCATTTTATCTCTTGTTTTTTGGAAGCTCAGTGACTCCCCTTCATTGGTGCTTTTCTTTTGTGTTTCTGTTTGTTGTTTTTGTTTGGTGGTATTCCATGCTTTTTCCCTCTGTTCCCTTTTATTCTTAAAGTTATGTATCTCAGTTTTGGGGTTTTTTGTGTGTGTGTGGTTACCATTAGGTTAATGAAAAAAGAAAGTTCCATATGTACAGTAGTCCTTTTTCTTTTGAATGCCTCTGATCTCCATCCTTCTTTGCAAATTCAGACCTTTACTCCTTCAGTTTTATGTTTTTGTTGTCACGAATCATCCCTGTTTATGCTGTAAGTTTGTTGATGACCTTACTCTTAGTTTTGTAACCTTTTATTCTTTGTTTCAAGTAGAATACTCATGTTGAATATTTCCTGAAATGGGGATTTTTTGGTGATAAATTCACTCAGCTTCTGTATGTCTGGAAAAGTCTTTATTTCTCCTCTGTATCTAAAGGATAACTTTGGTGGCTATATTATTCTTGTCTGGTAATTTCTCTCTTCTGTAATTTGAATATTTTGTTCTACTCTCCTCTAGCTTGTAGAGTTTCTGCTGAGAAGTCTGATAATATCCTAATGGGCACCCTTTATGGGTTACTTCTTTCTTTTCCCTGGTTGCCTTGAGAATTCTTCCTTAGTCATTAGTT
This sequence comes from Mormoops blainvillei, assembly GCA_004026545.1. NCBI lineage: Eukaryota > Metazoa > Chordata > Mammalia > Chiroptera > Mormoopidae > Mormoops > Mormoops blainvillei. The sequence continues at coordinate 42,698 of PVJD01007261.1, read as the reverse complement.
TTTGGCAGTTTTAATGCATGTGCCTTAGAGGAGGCCGTTTTGGACTGTGGTAACTAGATGTTCTGTTTGCGTCTTGGATTTGAGGATCTAGTTCTTTTCATAGGTTTGGAAAGTTCTCATCAACTATTTGTTTGAATAAGCTCTTCATTCCCTTCTCCCTTTCTTCTTCTTCTGGAACGCCCATTATTCTATATTACTCTTTTTAAAAAAAAGATTTTATTTATTTACTCTTAGAGAGAGGGGAAGGGAGGGAGAAAGAGAGGGAGAGAAACATCAATGTGTGGTTGCCTCTCACACACTCCCCTCTGGGGGTCTGGCCTGTGACCCAGACATGTGCCTTGAGTGACCCATTGCTTCACAGTCCAGTGCTCAATCCACTGAGCCACATCAGCCAGGACTATATTACTCTTTCTGATGGAACCAGGTAATTCTCGTAGATATCTTTCATTTTTTTATGTTAAAGTCTCTCTCTTCTTCCTTCTGCCTCATTTCTAGATTTCTACCTTTGATATCACTAATTCTTTCCTCCATCTGGTCATCTCTATTTGCTATACTCTCTACTTCATTCTTGATCTTTTTTTTGTTGAGTTCTTCATCTCCAGAATTTCCACTTGGTTCTTTTTTAAAGTTTCAATCTCTTTGGTTAAGTATTCATTTTGTTTATTGATTTTGCTTCTGAGTTCATTAAACTGCCCACTTGTGTTTGCTTGCATCTTGTTGAGTTTTTTCAGAACTGCAATCTTGAATTCTCTTTCCTTAAATCACATATTTCCATGTCTTTAAGTTTATTTTCTGGATATTTTAAATTTTCTTTCTGAACTGCCTTATTATCTTGGTTACTCATGCTATTTTTGGGATTCCTTCTCTGCCTAGGCATCTCTGTATGAGTGACACTGCTCTAGAATATTGATAAGAAGTCTTTCTATTCTTTTCCAGTAGGTGGCACTAAATCACAAGGTTGATTTTTTTTTTTTTTTTTTTTTTTAGATCTCTTGTACTTCTTTGACTTTTCAAATCTCTGTAGGGTGGTTGAATGTGGCCTGTGTCCCCTGGGAAGGTGGGTGCCTCCCCTGTGCTTCAGTCATTCCAGTCCCAGGGGACTGACCCTGCAGGGGAACAGGGTAGGTGATGGGGCTCCAAACTCATGAAATCTCAATGCTGTCCCCTACAACCAGATGCTGCTGGCAGCGCAGCCTTGATGCGTGGGGGTGTGGTGGGCTAGGGGAGCCCAGCTGCCTGTTTTGTTGCTTTACCTTGCACACAATGGTGACTAGTGGACTTCTGTGGCATGCCCCACCACACCTTCCCCTCTCCCAGTTGTGCCCTGCAGTTAGCTATGGGTTGCAGGGCTGCATCCATGGCTCATCTCAGCTTTTCTCCCTTCTTACCTCCCTGGTTTCCTCCCACTTGCTCACCTTTAGATGTCTCAATGCACGGATCTCTCAAATGTGTTTGTGCATTGAACAGAGAATCCTTTGTTGAATTATAGTTATGTAAATTGTTGAAACTTCAAGTGGAGAGACCAAAGGGATCTCTCATGTGCCCTTCCTCTGATGTCACTCCAACTATTAATTTCTTAAGAGGCTTTTGTTATTGGGCAGTGAAAAAAGAGAGTGTTTGCCTGGCTTCTGTTGCAGGTTTTCTTAGTAGTGGCACTATTGACATCTTGGGTCACATAATTCTTTGTTGTGGGGGGCTGTGCATTTTAAGATGTTTAGCAGCATTCCTGGCTTCTGCTCACTAGATGTCAATAGCTCTGCTCTCCCCACTCCAGTGTGACAATAAAATGTGCTTCCAAACACTAACAGATGTACCCGGAGGATTGAGGAGGGAGGCAGGCAAAATCACTGCACTATGGGAATTAACACAGGTTTCAGATTAGAGAATCCTAAATTAACAACAGGTAATAACAATTAACAGCTAATGTTATCTTACTTTTATACACTGTGTTAATAAATATGTGTCTTTCCTCTTGGTCTGCAAAAGCACAATTTCATATGCTATATAAAATATCATTCATGCTCTTATTTAATGAGTCAATAAATGTTCATTTAGTGCTTAATGCATACAATCAATGTTATCCTGGCATTGTGAAAGATACAGAAAAATTATATAGATTTTTGTCCTGAAGGAACTTGAGATATGAGGTGGGGGTGGGAATTTAGGACATTTATACACTTACCTATAATGCAAGTAGGGAGCACTAAGTATGATGAAAGAAAGAAGTAAAATTTTAGAGGATATTTTAAAGTAGAAGAAATCCAGTGGTGGGTTATGAGTTCATCTCTGAGTTGGGATTCTGAAATCTGACTTCAATAAATTGTGGCTGACTGATAGTTTTGGGGTATGAGAGTAGTTTGGAGTTGGAGCTAAACCTGTGGAACAAAAACAAATCAAATGGGGATGGACAGAGAGATGGAAACCCAGTCTGAAACCAAAGGTTTTCAACCAGATATAAGAAGATGGAGGAAACATATTCAAAAGGACCAATATGGAAGAGGCCTGGAGAAGTTTCCTGAAACACTGATACCAGCACCTGGTCCTTTCTGTAGGAAACTACTAACTATCACAAGCTGTAATAGGAGCTGTAAAAGCACTAAATTGGTTTGATGGGAGGGAAGTCTTCCAGTGGAACCAAAATTATTCTTCTCTTAACTGTGGTACCCAGTAACTCAGCAGTTTTGTATGGAAAACAATTCTAAGCCAAATAGTCAGTGGAAGACTGGCTGTCAGAGGGTCCTGCTTCCAGGTCCCTACTACTGGCCAGCTGAATGCCCAGTGTCTCTGCAATTAGAGCTTTGTTGTTGGGGGTGAACCTTTTAAAAAATGGAAATGCTCCTAAAGATGGCATTATTATCACAAATAATGCCATGGTGTTACATACTCAAAGTATATTCCAAAGATTGTTGATAGGTATTACCGTAAAGGTTTTTATCAATAAACTAGTTTTGAAATACCAGGCAAAACAAATTAAACACATATTTTTTTGCTGCAGAACATTATAAATCTTAAATGGAAGAATATAACATAAAACATTTCCTAAACTTTTTTAATTACGAAGACTGATGTAACAACACCTCATGAGAACACGGCCTGTGCCACATGCTTTGCACAGCCCTGCCTGGCTATGGTTGAGTTTGTAAATAGTGGCTGTTGTCAACTCTGGATTTTTAGTGAATATACCATTGATGGAAAATATTATCTACATGGGAATATTCACAGACCTCTTCCTTCTTCATCTGCTAAAGAAAAATTTGCCTTTGCCAGGTTGGTTCCATCACTTAACCAAATATATTTCTCTGTTGATCATCAGATTCTTGGACTTCATTACTGGAAATGGTAAGGTATGTAGATGCTAGCTAAGTATGCAAGTAAAGTCAAAGAACAAACAGTAGGAAAAAAATAATAGAAACATTAAGGGGAAAATGCGCAGTGGAGCCGGTTTGGAAAGCAATTGTTAGTCTGAGCAGGGCAGGTAACTAGAGCAGCCTTTATGCATCTCGAAGTGTGAGAAACAGTGAACATTCAGTATGAGAATATTTTTCCTGGGTGTTGTAAGAATAATTCATAAATTGGTGTTTCTCCTTATCGAACTGTGGTAAACATTGAAATTGCTTATTTACTACTTTTAATTGCTAAGATAAATTTTTTTAAATATAAAAATAAGATTAGAAGTGAGGGTTTCATCAGGGAGAACACCTTGTAAACTATACAGTTGTCTAACCACTATGCTATGCATCTGAAAGAAGTACACAATAGTATTCAATACAAACTGTAATTGAAAACAATTTTTAAAATAAAAAAGATGTAAAAAAACTTTACTAAGAGAAAAGACCAACATAAATGGAGAGAGACAGCATTAAAAAAGAGTGGGGATTTCAGGTTGGACCCACAATTTTTGCTTTCCTAAGGGTTATTACAGGGAATATTGAATGGAAAATAGAGATTGTGAGTTAAGGTGAAAGTGGGTCAGAGTATACAAATATCCTGGAAATCAAGGCTTAATGGGATGGCCTGGTGAATATCTGTTATTTTTGTCTTTCCATCCACCGTCTCAGTACAACAAACACCTTCATCCTTCTAGGAGCTGTTCATGCTCACACCCATGTTTTGCTAAGGAGCTGCCAATCACAGGACCCAGCCCTATGGCCACATGAGTGGGCACACAAGTAGGTCTGGCCAACCATATTAGCCTGTTTTGTGTCTACGGAAATGAGCACACGACCCAACTCAGGACAATCAGAATCTTTTCCTGCTATTTTATACAGAGATGATGGAATAAAGATGCTCTGGTGTGATTAAGTAGGAACAATGGAAGCTTGGAGTTGTCCTCATTCACACTTCTTTTACCATTCCATCTCTCAACCTGGCCACAAGGAAGAAGACAGTCTATACTTTACATTAGGTAGAACATTAGGTGGAATCTGAGTTGGGACATGGAGAGAGATGTTAAATATAATCATACTAAATTACTGGGCAACCTGAGTCCAGTTTACCTTTGGATTTCCCCACTGTTTGAGCCAATCATTCCAGTTTAACTTAACTAATTTTAGTTTCTGTCATCTGTAAGCAAAAGAATCCCAATGAATTATTGAGCAATGTTCTTAGTGCCTTAAGGATAGAAAGGTGTAGGTGGCAGCAGTGAGGGAGAAAGGTCATGAAGATGAAGAGAGAAGGCATTGCTGTAAACTTTCTCAGCTGCATTTGCTTAGAGCAGGGCCTGATGCCATGAGGAGGGCAGAGGAATTGTAAAGTGAATGGGGACCGAAAAATTGATTTCTTCTCCTCACTTGGAATTGGCTGTCCTCCTGATGAGCTGGATTTCTTGGATTTTTTTAAAAATTTGAGTCACTTAAATTTGTGCTTTAAAGATTGACCCAACCCCATCCCCGTAATCTGTTTCATCATTGTAGTCAGTATACTATATTTGGGTGAAAAAACACAGGCCCACAGTTTTTATCTGTTGCATGTTTTACCTACTTATTCATGTTTACAAGAGGCTGTAGGTACAGAGAAAATATTGTGCTTCTTCATGATACATCTGGCACGGCACCTGAGCTGTGGACATGAGTGTGATGAAATAGGGGTAGTTTGCCCACTTCCGGCTGAGCATGACTCTCACAGCATCAGTTCAGGGCACCGTGTTTCGTTCACTGGCACCCATGGATTCTTCTCGTACGTACTCTACCTATTTTGCCTCCAGATATTCAGCTCATTCTGCACAAATTAATGTTTCACATTGGGTCTCTGTGAAAGGCAGTAACTAAGCAGATGATTGGCTTTTAGTAGGAAGTATTTGAGTTCTGAGAAGTCAGACGCTTCACTGATTTTTCACTGTGAACCTGAAACGCAAATGAGAGTACTAAGTCAGGTGTCTTTTTTTCACTGGTTATTTATTTTATTTTTCTATCCTGTAAAAAAGAAGTTTCCTGTGCAACTGTCCCTGGTCTTAGCTTATCTTCCGTCTCATCTCTTCCTTATATTACCTATAGGGTTGATGTACTACAGACTCAAACTGAATTAGAAATCCATGTCTAAGGGCAACTGAACTAGGAAATTAATTTACTCTTTGGCCCATGTGCTGGGCATGAGGTGTACATGGCTTTGTGGGGAGGGGTAGCAAAAGGCTGTGGTTTTGGTTGGTAAACTCATGAACTTGGCAGTAGTTTTGGGAAACCTCTAACCATAATCCAGGGCATTTTCTGTCTATAAAAAGACAGCAGGCCCTATGTGCTGCAAGGACTTGATTTTTAAAGTAGTCAATACTACTATGTATTTTCGAAGAAAGTTGAGGTGTGTAACCAAGTGAATGGAAGTTATGTGGGGGAATGATGATGATAATGATGATGACTAATATTTATAGAATACACTCTAGGTAAGACATTGTTTGAAACACTAACATGCTCTCATTTAATCGCAATAACAACTTTATGAGGTTGCCCATATTTCAAATGAAGAAACAGGCTTTGAGATAAAGCTCACACAGCCAGTACATAGTGGAATGGGATTTGGGCCCAGCTCTTTGTGACTCTTGGAGCAGGTTGAAATTCAACTAACGAATGATAATTTGGTGTTCTCATCAAGGGAACTGTCACTTTGCCTGTCTATTTCTGGAGATGCCCAAACTTTGGTTGGGGGTTATTGTCAGAGATGTTGTAAAGAAAATTCTTGTATACTGACCAAAGAAGACAAGGTGAAGACTCAGAAGGGAAAGCCAGTACATGGGGATGACCTAGGAATTTGGACAGGTAAGCTAGGGTCATATGTTATTATAAGGATTTGGTGTCTTAATCCGAAGTCCTAGGAAGCATTTGAAACGCTTAAAGCTGGAGAGGCACTGGCATTTTTGTAAGATTACACTGGCTTCACTAAAAAATGGATCTAAGTGGCTAGACTGGATCAGCAAGAACTTTAAGAGGTCATTCCACTGATACCATTGACATTGGAGAGCTAATCATGGCCTGACCGAAGCTACTTGATTAAAATAAAGTTGCTGATTTAGGTAATACCACCCCCAGATGTCAACCACACTCCTCACTCCTCCTGCCTGAAATTCTCTCTATTGTTCACCACTTTCAGCTGGTCAAGAGAATGTGGTTAATTTTCTGAAGAAGCCACTCTTCAAATAGGGTAGTCAGGGAGGATTAGGGCTAATAAGGGACTTAATCCTGTCTCTGGGTAAGGATGTCTAAGTGAAAGGACAATTATGTCCTTGAAATGGAGGGTGGCAGGACAAACTGCGGGTTTGCTGTAAGTGTGAGGTGGAAGGATTGAAGTTACCATCTGTTCCAGGCATCGAGGGAAGTAGAAAAGCTGTGAAGTGAGAATCAGGAGACTCTTCTTTTAAACTATGGGACCTTGGCTATGTCACAATCTCCTCAAGCCTCAGTTGTTTTGCCTAGGAAGTGGGAATAATAATAATTCCTGTCTGCTCTGTGTTTCTCATAGATACCTAGAAGTATCTACTATAGGGGCATATGTGGAAATGCTTAAAAAGCCACAGGTCATTTTGTACACATTAACTGTCATGTCCAATCATCAAGACTGATGGATGCAAGGGACAATTCTGTGGCGAGAGCATGCTTATATTTTAAAATTTCAATTTTCTCAAGTATCTGTGTCTCTAAGTCTCATTCCTAGTATCTGAGTGTACTTTCCATTCTAAATAGCTACTTAACAGCTGGCATTTTTATTTTGTAAAAGCACTACTGCAGAGTGCTGAGCACTTTGATTCTGGAGTACTACAGATATAGGCTCAATTTTATACTCAGCACTTGGTGAGATCATTTAACTTCTGTGAACCTCAGTTTCCTCTTCTGCAAATTGGGCATATTGGTAGAGCTGATCTCATAAGCTTGTTCTGAGAATTAAATGAAATATTTCATGGGAAGTTGTTAACACAGTGGTTAGTCCATGTAAAGAACTCACTAGCTATTAGCCCTTGCTATTTCTATCTGCTTTAAATTTTACAGGGCCCTCTTCAACTATATTTTCTCATTTAATCATCCTTATCTATAAGGGGGGGGTATGTGTCTGTGTGTGTGTGTGTGTAGGGGGCCTGATCCATCTCTATTTATCCACTTAGGTAGGTTTTACATGTATATATGAGGGATCACTCCTAAGCCATCTCCATGTCCTCTGGAAAATGTTCTAGGAGATGGACTCAAATGGGAGAGGGGAGGAAACAGCTTGGTGGTGGAAGGGATGATGATGAGAGCAAATGGAATTAGGCCACTTCAAAGTCATGCTGTTCCCAGGCCCCTGAGCACCATGACACTACAGAGAAGTTCCCGCTGGCCCTTGCCTCATCACTGTTCCCCTAGTTGCAGCCCCATGGGAGAGCTCGTTGGGGCCTGTCCCAAGGGGGATGCTGACGCACAGCTCTGCAAGGTTCCAAAGAGTTCCAAAGAGACAGTGGGCACTGTACTGAACTGGGATTCGTGATGTCACAGAGGACTCTCAGCATTTGGAAGGCTGACAGAAGGATTTTGCCAGCTGTACCCTAGAAGTCAGAAGGGGATTTGGCCTCCAGAAGATACACTTTCTCTCCAGTCTAGAGCTGGTCAAAATCAACACAGCTCTCAGCAGTTACAGGTTCATTCTGCTGAAAGTGAGGAAAATGTTAAAGGGATGCCTCCTTGTCCCGAACACACTGCTGATCCTCTCTCAGCAAATGGACTAACAATTCTTCCCATCATTAAGGGGCAAGCTCGCAGCTTTGTCTTCTGACATCCGTCCTGAGGTTTTTCTCTGCCTCCTTTGCCAAAGCCTAAGACATGGATGGAGCAAAAACTGTAGGGGGAGCTATTTTGTTTTGAATACAGAGTATAATCTTTCTTCCTTTACAAGCGAGCAGGATATTAATATTCTCTCTATGTGTTTCTTCTGAGAAAAACTTCACTCTGCAGCATTATGAAAATGCCACAGAAGGAGGCTCTGGTCACCATATAGGACAGGTCATACAATATGCATCGATGTGAATCTAATTTAGGAAACAAGACACATGCTCTTCCAATTACATCAAATGGTATTTGAACATTTGGGGCGTAAGGGGAAAAAAGCACAGGCATTGAAGACAAATAGACCTGGGGTCAGATCCCAGCTCACCTAGTGACTGGCTAAGCAACCATGGGCGAGTTGATTCATAACCCTGTAAGGAGGAAAGAGGAAAACCTGCCCTATGGTTCTTATTCAGGTTTAATTTGACAGTGCATTTAAAGATCAGCCAGTAGTAAGTGCTCAACAAGTGATTTTTTTCACCTTCTTTATTTCTCTAGAGTGTTAGATATCATGCCCTTTCATACCCATCTATGGATTTTGCTTCTCTAATTTTTTTTTTGCTTTTTATATGAAAATGTGATTAGGTTCATAGGAAAAGGGCACATACTCAAAATTAGTTATGCTGTGAAGCTAGGTATCCTGTGTTCATATCTTTTCTAGGATGGTTTGCAGCTGGAGTCTCCACAGAACAGTGTTGGATGCTGTGAGGAAACTTATTTGTGCTCAAGCACAGGTCAGAGAGAATGTAATGACAGAGTCAGTGGAGAGGTCTGGGTAGGGACTTGAAATGATTCTTGAATCAAAGCGTATTTCCTGGCATACCATGAACATACAGCTGTGGCAGCCCAAGGACTGCTCAGCTCCTTACTCAGAAATAATATTCTGCTCAGGTTAAGTCTCCTTCAGAACCCCAAGGCCATAGTTATAGCAAGCCGATTTCTCTGCTTGCAACAAAACAAAGATTGCTTTGGAATCCATTTTATAAATCACAAATGAGGCTTACTACCTGGCTGAGGAAAGTATTAGTAGGTAAACAATATAAGGAATCAAGGAAGGGGAAAAATACAGATCCACAAAAGACCAGTGATATACTACAATGGCACGTCTTTTGGATATTCTCTTATTTTCTGCTGTGCTGGGCCCCGGCGTCTGAATGAGGAGCTCTAGTCTCTTAGGATATTCCCTCAGACAGTTTATCAGAAGCCCGGATAAGTGGTTACTTGCTGATTTTTTTTTTTCTCCAGCCACATGTGTACAAAAGAATTCCATATTTGACAGCATCTTGGTACTTCCTTTATTTAACAAAGGCATCTTAATTTTTCCATGACGGTAACACTGAAGTTACCTCAAGTCCCATCTTAAAATAGTTGTTACACTTAGAGGTATTATTAGCATAAAGCTGGAAGGAAACACGGAGACAATTACTCCAGTTCCCTCATTTCATTTTGAGGACCGAACTGAGTGCCTTCTCCAGGCAACACAATGACTAGGATTGGGGTTGGGCCGAGAACCCAGATTAGTATTTCCACATTGATGTTCTTGCATATAATCATTTTAGTGCTGCTTGGTAGTAGAAAACTTAAGAGTATTAACAGGGTTTAAGTGTGACAGAATACCATCAAACAGGCCCACTGTGGAAAACCATGAACCACAGAATGTTAGGAAGGAGGGACTGCAAAGATGATGAAGGTTACATGTTACTGTAAAAAAAAAATGTGGCAAAAAGAAATGGAGTAACTTGCAACATAGCTTGCCACTGATGGAGTCAAAATTTAAACTCATGCCTGGCTAGTTAGATACTGCTAGTTAGTATCTTAATTTCTCCTAGTTAGAAATTAAGCTGGAGTTGACCAAAGTTTTTACTGGACTCATTTGTGTTTAGAGTAATCTGAGAGATTTTCTACCCTAAGTTAGCGGTCTGTGAGGAAGCTTTGTATGTTGGAAGTACATATGAGAGGCTGGAAATGGAAATTCTGACTAGGCTGAATGAAGAGAGTTCTCCAACCTCTTCTCCATTTCTATACCACATGGGGGAATAGGCTGGCATACTAAGAAGACCCCCAAGTAGCTTTGAAATATGTGTGTGTATATTGTGGTGGGAACTGTGTTTAGCTTAAGAGGTCTATTATTTCTTTAAAAAAATTTTTTTTATTTAATTATTTTTAGAGAGGAAGGAAGGGAAAATGAGAGGTACAGAAACATCAACAGATTGTCTCTTGCATGCCCCAAACCAGGGGACCTGGCCCACAACCCAGGGATGTGCCCTGACTGGGAATCTAATCAGTGACCTTTCGGTTTGTGGGACAATGCCCAGGCCACTGAGCCACACCAGTCAGGGTGAGAGGTCTATTATTTCTTCTCTTGCTACTCAACTTTTGTAGAGACTCTGCCTTGCAACCCAAAAGAGTGTTCATGGCTTCTTTGATTTTTCTAGTGGTAGACAGAGATGGCCCCTATCAGAGCCTCTCTCCAGGATTTTTCAATTAGGCATGTTGATTGAATTAGTTAACTTAGGAGAAATGAGTTGGAAAGTCATATAGACTTATGATTTGAAGCCACCATCTTAAAGGTGCAATAATCAGATATGTGTTTGTAAGCTGAAAACACCTATGTGGAAAGAAACAGGGATCAATGAATGAATGAATGAAAGGATTACATATGCTTTCTCTTTTTCTAGTTAAAGGGATACTCAAGCCCTAATTTTTCAGTGTCTCTTTGAAGATTCTCACCATAAAACCAACACAGTGGAAGACAGGGCAGACTGGGAGTGAAAATGGGTCCTGATATCATTTGGATCCATAATGCAGTTGATCCTGAAGCCAACCAATACCTTGGAGTTAACTTCTCAACCATTACATGAACTTGAAGCTGCCAGAAATTGCTTTATTTTGAGGGTGCTCAGCCAAGCTACAAGAAAGAAGAGAATCATGGGGTTGGTTACATTCTGATTATAGTTTTTTAATTTTTGTTTTGTAAAAAAATATGTAAAAAACTCATACACACACACACACACATACGGTTCTTGTGGTTCCGAAAGAATTAGACATGGAGAGAGTTGGTCAGAGTAAAATTTAAGATAAAAGTCTGCAATATGAAGGAGGGTGCAAGTGATCAGTACAAAGAAAAACAAAAATGGGATGAAATATCCAAGCTGAGGTTGATTTCATTTGCCAAAATCTTTGAGCAAATTGAGAAGGTGGTCAAAACCACAATAAGGAAAACCTTACTTGGCAGGGTATGTATGAATGAAAAGCAACTCCCATGGAAACAGAAAGTCTCTCTTCCAAAGTAGGTCCTGACATTGAAAGTCATTGTCTATACTCAGCCTGAATTGAGTTCCTTTGTTCATCCCTGAACTAATCAATAATCAGTCTGGTCCCAGGGGTGTGAGGTAGTGAGTTGTCAGACTTGAATCATATGTCTACCTCTGGAGCTATGGAGATGATGAACACCACCCTACTGAAATTGTGGAATGGGGGGCATAAGAAAAATTAAGAAGCTAAAGATGAGAGAATGAAAGTCAGGCACGTAACAACAGAAAACATCCAGGCTTGAGTTCTCTCTCAAGTAGCCACTGCATAGAAATTCAAACTTCTTTAATGACATATTTCCAAATGAAACATTTATTACCTAAAATAAACATTTCTGTGAAATTTATAAAAAACATATCTGTTTCTCTAGGTCAGAAATTTTACAGTAACAGAAATAATACTGATACACTGAAAATGTTAGAAACCTATAGAACACTTTTGGTTCACAAGTATAATTCTGAGAAAGTAAGGGTTGAATATTGTGAAATCATAAAGACTTCAGTGTCAGTTACTTGTTGCATGTTTTTATTAAGGACTCAGGATTTCCTTTAGAGTGCATTAATATAAATAATTGGCCCAACCAGAATGGTTCCTGGAATGATTATGTCCCCTTACAAGAAGCTACCTTAAAGAGCAAATGTATATATTGTGTCTATTAAAAAATTTGGGTTTGGTACTTTTCTCATTACATTTTTCTTATTCCTTTCAAAAAATTTTATGCATAACTTATGAATTTGAAAACCTTCCTTTACATCTAGAAAATGTGTTGCATTCATAGATGAAGATGGATGCTCGTAATAAATATAAAGTACCTGAAAGCTAAATGGGCATTGCTGTATAAATGCATTGTTGAAAGAAAATAAGATGGTGGTCATGTCATTGATTTGACTTCCCCTTCTTCTACTTGATACTCTACCTTCAGAAACAGATGAACATGTCATCCATCATAGCTTACATTTCCTTTGTAGTAAATTTGACTGGTTTTAATTTGTTGACTTGATATGATATGCAGTGTTTGAGTTGAAAGGGGCATGGACAATTAAATGACATCTCTCTCTCTCTCTCTCTTTTTAAGGGACTTTTTCCCTTAAATACAGGAAGTTATAAAATCTTCAGTAACAAATTTTATTAACTCTTAAGTAATACTATAAATGATGCTATTCTATTGAGTAAATGCCTTAAACATGAATCAGGAGATTAACTTTTACAGCAAATTGTCACTCTCTTGTTCCTAAATCATGGTGAGTAGTGAATTTTGTTTGTTTTGGCTTTGAAGTTGAATTATTCTCTTTGTTCAGTTATGTCAGTCAGAAAGGAGATTTTTCTTCTCAGCTGAACTCTGTGTGGTTTCCTTTAGGTAATTAGCATCTCTCTCCTTTCCCAACTATGCCATTACTTTGTTATTATCCTCATTCATCAAGTTCTATTTTTTTTTAAATTCTGAGGGGCTTGACAGGTTAAACTCTATTGAAGATATTAAATAACATTAAATAACATTCTGAAAAACCTTCTTCAGACTTTCTGTTACATTTTCAGTAAAACGTAATTACATTTGCATCTTTATTTCTTTGAAAGAGAAAGGTCATTCAGAATTACTTTCTAAAGCTCCCTAGAACATGTTTTTAGACCAAAAAGTATCATTTAGGAAAGAAGAAAAAAATGAATTTCTTAGAAGTATTGCCTAGTAGCCACTGTCAACAGGGATGTGACCAGAAGTGCACACAAGTATTTGACCAAGCATGTTCATGGCTGCCTTATTTGTAGCAGCTAAAAAACAAAAATGAAAACACCTAAATTTCCAAATAGATGAGAAGTTATATAAATCATAGCAGGTGGTAATGTTGTATCATATTTGAAAAGGATGAAGTAGATTTATCTGGACTCATGAAACTTCGTTTCATATAATAATATGTATATTATAATATATAATAATAATTATATATAACATAATACTATATTATAGTAATATAATAATTACTATATTATATAATAATAATATAATAATAATAATATTATTATAATGTAATTATTATACATTATTATATGTATAATAATTAAATATTATACATATATAATATTTGTATATTAGTAACAAATTTGTTCCTAATTTGTTCCAATATTAGGAACAAAAAAGCAATTACATAATTGTTGATATAGTAGAATCATATTTTGTAAAATATATGCCTTTATCTCATGTATATGAATGCATACAAACTGTTAACTATAGTTACTCCTGAGAAGTAGGAATTGTGGGCAATGAATTGGGGATGGGGTCATTTGCTCTTACCTTGGCATAGCCCTGCATTTTTTTCATGATAGTCATATATAATGGTTTTTAAGTGCACATGGACAAAAGAAAATAGGTTATCAAGCTCTCTCATTTTACCAGTGAAAGAACTGAGCATGAAGATATTAAATGGTAACACAGCTGATTAGAGCCAGAGATGGAATTTGATTTCAGGTCTTTGGACTTCAACCTCTGTATGTTTACTTCTGTGTCAGATTGGCTCTCCTTATATTAACTAATCAGAAAAAAATTGTTTTAATCATCAATACCCACACCTTTGATATAAAACAGAAACAAAAACCACCATCACCCCACCACAAAAAAACTGGGAATTTAAATTTTAGATTTAGAATGTACTTTTCTTCACAATATCTGGAAATGTACTTTCTCATATAAATTAGAATTTAATGCTTCCCTTTCGTTTTTCAAATAAGTTTTATTATCATCTAGTAAATGGGATAACCCTAGTGCAAGAAAGAAATACCTTAATTAACTGAAAAGTTAAGTTTAGTAATCAAATCAATCTTCAAAAAAGACAAGAGGGGGATTAGGAGAAGAGAAGGGAAGGCTGCATTTGTGCTGCTTTGTGTGGCAGTCTAACCAGGCAGCACTAAGGAAAGTCACCGTGGCACAGATCTTCCAACAAAGGTGTCATTGTAGTGATATCTATGAATCAACTTTGCAAAGACTGTCATCCAGGTGGGCTCTGTTGCTTCTACTTTTCGCTTGTTCTCCTTCACTCCTTTCTCTTCGGTTATGCACAGAAAGTTGCTCAGGTAAATGATTCAGTCCCTACTTACTGTTTTCTTACAGTCCTGCTTAAATTGCAGACATTTGAAGTTACTACACTGTTAATACTCTTTTTCTTTTTGGGGGATCTGAACTTTGAGTTCTAAGAAATGAATGTTGTAAGGGAGAGGGAAAGGGGATGATTAAAAGAACAGGGAGTTTCTGAGTTAAATTTCAATGCCATCCAATCATCAATATCATCTTTGTTACCAATCACCAATGTCCAAACCTGTAGAGAATTTTAATGAGCATATTTGAGCCAAACTGATGACAATTGCCTGGAAGCAAAATTTCAAAGAATTGAGAAATCACTCTCGATAATGGCAGTTTTCAGCTTATTTTATATATTAGAATCAAAGGAAGAGGAGTAAGGGGGTTACATGAAATCCATTTGGTGATAGATTAGGGGGCAGGAGAAAGCAAAGCACAGAAATCTTTGGGGCTGGATAAAATGTAAAACTGAGAGATACATACTTCTTTTACATTGGTGGGTACAGGTTAGATAATAATTAACAATTATAGCACATAGAGGTATGGTATTCAGGGAACAAGGTATTAGGTGTTGTATGGTCTCTGTTCTGGTACATGGGTGTGCCTTCAGGGGTATGGAAAAGGAGATCACTCTGACATTTCAAAGGTATGTTATCTTAGATACAAAAAGACAATTGACAGGCTCACTTAAGGTAAACACTGACCTTTGTCAGGGAAGCTACAAGCCTACGACTTGACTACCCACCATGACTCACTTTAGTTAGGAATTTTTATGTTCAGACCATCCTGTGTTGTTACTTTCTGTCTCTGAGTTTGTAGGGCCTGCCATGCTGGCCTCCCCTGAGCTTGTCAGGTTTAGTGTGTAGCTCCCTTTTTGTCCAAGATCTAATCATTGTCATAATCAGAGCTATCGTTTATTGGGCATTGACTAGGAGCCGGGCACTGGGTTGGGCATTTATGTAAACTTATGCCTTAGCACAACAACCCATTAGGATAGGTATTGTTATTCCTGTTTGTATACAGGGAGATTGAAGGAAATGAGGCTTAGGTGATTTGTTCGAGATCAAATTGGCTAAGGGTTTCCTTGCCTGTTTTGGAGGAAAATTGTCTTCTCTCAGGATTCAGCCTTAGGGTAGGAAAACAGGCCAAGGGACCGCAAGATTCATCAGAGAAATAAAATCCTCCAACACTTCTTTTCCTCGTTGTGTTAAGCTTATTAGTATATATGGAAACTCTTTGACTTCCTGAAAACCTCTATTGATTTCCTTGTGTGAGGAGATTTACAGAGATAATTTGTAGGCCTCAGATGCCACTGAAACACTCACTGCCTTGTCATGAAGAGGAAGAAAGTTTGTGAAACGAAGGCCAAGTAATGTCATTATTTGGCCTCACTGGTGAAATGGATGGCTGTGTTTCTGGCACTGTGAAAGATGCCCCAAGCCATTTGAAAGATGAAAGGGCTTATCTTGAAACAAGGTTTTCTGGAAGATCACAAACCAATCATCTCAAATGTTAGCTCAGATAAAATAAGAGCAAAGAACTATCAGAATCTTCCAATTGAAGTACTAATTGGGATTTTAATGGTGTGTAGGGAAATAACCCTTGCTCCAGCCTTTCGAATTGATTCTTCTCATAGGAGGGAGATCAAGTTTTTCTATGTCTTCGTTATAGACTTCAAACATATGCAGTGACTGGGGTGTTTTTATCATGCCCAGCCTTGGTATCCAAACATTCCTGCTGGATTCTATAGTCAAAATTCTTGTCTGTAGCTCTGGGCTAATTTTAATATAAATAGCAGGGTTGTCCTATTTCAGATGCTTATTAAAATGTCATTCAGCAATTAATTAGCTGACTCAAAAAAGGAACACGTATACCACTATTCTGCCTCAAAGCTTCTCCGTATCGAAGTTGAGAATCTTGCTTTGCTCCCATCTCACTGAAGCATGTGTCAGTCTGGTGCCTGGACTGTAAATACAGGAGTAAGTGCTGCTCCCTGGATATATCTGAAGGGGATAACTTCTGCTGCCCTCTATCTCTGCTAACATCACCAACTAATTTTGGAAGTGATAAGGATGGATTCCTTAGGGCCATTGGTTATATATAATGTTGAGAAATATAATAATTATATCAAAATGTGGCTATTGTACACAGTAGTTTCCACAAATGTTTAAATTCCACATAACCTTGAAAGTTGAATATCAAGTGCTCTCCTAAAATGAAAACAAAAAACAAACAAACCAAAAAAACCCAGACTGAAAAAATGTATATATTACTATTAACAGTGAGATATTTTCCCCCTCCAATGAATTTGAGGGTAATCCCTGAGATGTTGCTATCACACTAAAGGGTTAAAATTTTTTTTTTTTTGGAACAAATCTGAAAGGGTTTAATTTTTCAACACTTTGCCTCATCTCTGGTAGCTGCCTCAGCATGCTTCATTTTGGTAGCACAGCAATTGAGACATTCTCCTGGCATGGAAAAATTCACAAAAATGGGGATTCCCCCCTCTTTACTCTCAACAGTTATTAGAATGAAGAAACATAATTAAGGACTTGCATACTTAATATAATGAAAATAATATTTCTGATTGTGTTTGGCTCTGAACTAATAGCAAGCAAAGGGAAAAGAACCTTATACGTACAAAGACTATGCTGTGTCACTTAAAGAAAAGATTTCCAATAGTTTAGGTTAATCGGCACATTAATTTTTCTTTATTTTTTAGAACTGGCAACTACTCCACTTGCCCACATCTTATTAAATGCATATTTCAAGGAAACTGGCTCAGTCTTACCGTTGAACATCCTTTTCAGAATTCTGGAATAAGAATCTCATTTTTTAAAAAAAGGCATTGGACTAACTTCTGGAATGGTGGAGTTAGGACATCCAAAATTTAATCCTCCATATAAGAAATGAGGACACTGGCAAAAACTGTCTATATCAACTTTTGGGGGCTCTGGAAATTAACTAAAACCTTGCAGCAATCTGGAAAGTGTTTATTCAAGGTAAATTACTGAATTTAGGCAAGGACAGCAAGATTGATAACATTTTAAAACTTGCCATAATTCTACCCCCTTCTTCAGCTCTGGTAGTCTTGAAAGCTAACAACCTTGCACAATAACGACCATGAAACCAGCAGCCTTCCAGCCAATAGAGGGGGGAAATAGTTTGGAGCTCCCCTAAAACTTGGTCCACAGAGAACTTCCACTGTTTGGCCTGTCTGAAAGCTTTCTGAAAAACTCCATCATCAAAGCTTGTTTTTATTAAACTTGATTCATAACCCTGTATGAACAGCATTATATTTAGGATATTTGTTGGAACTAATCATTGGTAATTGTTTAACATTATAGCTGCCTGAGGCACCATAACTAGTTGGGATTGATCAAAACACTTGAAAGGAAAAATTGAAGAATGGGAGGCCCATAGAGGGCTTTGAAAATCTCTGACATATTCCTGGGAATCGAGAAGGACATTGAAGTTCTCTGTCGAAAATGCTAAGGAACCCCCCCACCTCCACCACCATAGCTAATAAATAAGTTCAGTAAGGCTACAGGACACAATACCTATACAGCAGTCCTTATCCATGTTTTCACTTTTCACAGTTTTATTAACTTATGATCAACTGTGGTCTGAAAATATTAAATGGAAAATTCCAGAAGTAAATAATTCATAAGTATTAAGTTGTATGTTTTTCTAAGTAATGTGATGAAAGCTTGCACTGCTCCACTCTGGTTGTGAATCATCTTTCATGCTGCTTACATTTCCTGCCCAGTATTAGTAGCCATCTCGGTAATTAGATCGACTGTCTTGGTATTGCAGGACTTGTGTTCAAATAACCCTTATTTTGCATAATAATGACCCCAAAACTCAAGAGCATTGATGCTGGCAATTTAGATATGCCAAAGAGAAGTGTCAAATACATCTTTTAAGTGAAAAGTTATGTATGTATAGGGAAAAATACCCAGAAAATATAGGGCTCAGTGCTATCCATGGTTTCAGGCATCCACCAGGGATCTTGGAACATATCCTCACAGACACCGGGGAACTATTGTACACAAAAATCAACTGTATTTTTATACTTAGCAATGAGTAAATTAAAAATGAAATTTAAAATGTCATTTCTTTTAAATAGCCTCAAAAGAATAAAATACTTAGGAATAAGTTTAACAAAAAATGTAAAACTGGTACACTGAAAACTAAAAAACATCATTGATTAAAGCTAACGAGTACCTAAAATAAGTGGAAAGCTGTCCTATGTCCATGGATTGGAAAAATTAATAGTGTTAAGAAGACAATATTCCCCAAATTGATCTATAGACAATACAATCTCTTTCAAAATTCAAGTTGCCTTTCTTTGCAGAGATGGACAAACTGATCCTGAAATTAATAAGGAAATGTAACACTCTCAGAATAGCCAAAAAAATCATGAAAAAGGACCAAGTTAGAGAATTCACACTTCCTGATTTCAAGACAGGGTAGTATTGGCATATAGGTAGACATATATAAATCAATGAAATAGAATTGAGTGTCCAGAAATAAGCCCTGAAATTTATGCTTAATTGATTTTTGATAAGCATGCAAAACAATTCAGTGGGGAAAGCATAGTCTTTTCAGCAAGGAATGCTGGGACAATTGGATGCCCACAGGCAGCAGAATGAAGGTGTATCCCTACCTCACATCATATACAAAAATTAACTCACAATAGATTGTATATCCAAATTTAAGAACCTACATCTCTGCAACAAAGAATTAGGCATGGTTTCTTAAAAATGACAACAAAATAATGAGCAACAATAGAAAATATAGATAAATTGGAATCTTCAAAATTAAAAACTTTTGTGTTTCAAAGAACACCAGTAAGAACAACCCAGATAATGGGAGAATATATGTACATCATATTATCTGGTTAGAGCCTAGTGTCCAGAATACATAAAAAAACTCTTACAACTCTACAATAAAAGGAGAAACTAATTAAAAATGGACATAGGATTGAATAAAACTTTTAAAAAATATATGCAAATAGTCATAAGCACATAAAAACATGCTCAATATCATTAGTTAGGGAAATGTAAATCAAAACCTTAGTGAGATATCTTTTTATACCCACTAGAAAGTCTGTTATCAAAAAGAGAAACAGTAGCAAGCATTGGCAAGGATGTGGAGAAATTGGACATTTCTTGCTGGTGGAAATATAAAATGGTACAGCCACTTCAAAGGAAGTTTGGCAGTGTCTCAAAAATTCAACATAGAGGTATCATATGTCCCAGAAATACCAATATTAGGTATATAACTTAGACAATTGAAAACAAATGTCCAGGCAGAAATGTTTATACAAATGTTCATAGCAGCATTATTCATAACATCCAAAAGTAGAAGAAAGCCAGATGGTCCATCAACTAATGAATATATAAACAAAACCTGGTATATGTATAAATGGAATATTATTCAGCTGTAAAAAAGTGATAACTCTTGTATGCTACAACATGGATGAACCTTGAAACACATGCTGAGAGAATTCCATCACAAAATGCCACATATTGTGGTATTTCATTTTTATGAATTGTCCATTGAGACATAAAGTAAGTTATTGCAGGGGCTAGGTGGAGGAGAAGGTGGGGAGTGACTTAATGGGTATTCTTTTGAGGGTGAGGAAAATGTTCTGGAATTAGATTGTGGTGATGATTGCACAACTTTGTGAATATACTAAAAACACCGACTGTGTGCTTTTAAAGTATGAATTTTATGGCATGTGAAATATACCTCAATAAGGCTATTGCTATTTTAAAAAAAATGAATTCCCCAGCTGTTCTCAGTTAAGGATCTCTGGTCATCTGTGGATGAATGACTCAGCAGAACTCAGTAGTTTGTAACTTATATTTTTAAAACAACCAAACTATTTTGAAACACAGCAAACATATTAAACAGAATGTAATCATCACATATCACTATTATAGACTAGATAAACAAAACAGATTTCTTCATAGACACCACATGGAGATGGGCTTACCCATAAATACATCCAAATCGCTTTGGTCATTTTACACTGAGATTGAATTGGCAAAGAAAAAGAGGAAGGGATGTTCAGGCAGAATATTCCTAGCCTGATGATTCTGCTCTTGATTAACAACAATAAAAAGCTTTTGTTAGATCCTTAACTGTCTAGCCTGGTTCTTTCTACCGATTATGTTCAACAGATTAGATTGTGAGATTTCACTGTGATTAAATTAATTGGAATCTGTCTTCCTGGAATCCTAAATAAAGCCTATACCTCTCCAAGTTTAAGCATTTTTTCCCTTAATTTGGAGAATGTTTAAAGTAGACCAGTGTGTCCTTGTAAAAGAAAAACTAGGCATTTCTACCTTTGTCATGGTCAAAGATGAGAATCAACAAAGGAGCTGAGATTTTGGCAATGAAGATGACTTTAAACCTGAACTGTTCCTTTGTATTTCTTGTTGGTCTGGTTTGTTCCATTCCGGGTAAATATCTTTGTTTATTTAATGCTCACATTTTATTCTAACATTTTAATACTGATATTTTATTCCTAGCCCCTTGGATGCAAAAGAATATGTATTGTAAGTTAATAATTTCCTGCTGGGAAGCTTTTAATTGATGTCAGATATAACCAGGTGAATCAGTAAAAAGAGAGGGCACATAAGAAATTTCAACAGTTTGAGTTTCAAGTTTTGGTTTTTAGGAGTTCATTTGCATAAATATTTATATTTTGCTTTGTGTTTGCTAACTTAAATTCTACATGTTTATATGCTAATATGATCTTGGTGCACCAAAGCTGTACACCTGAGGAGATATAATTGCAAAATTGGAAGGCAATATAAATATCCCATGGGAACAAACTAAAGATCCTGTTCATTTTATGTATTGACAAATTATTTCAGGGAGCAGTTGAAACATAGATCAAGTGTAACTCTTCCTCCCGGTGAATCCCTTTTGCCATTGACAATTATGCAACATTGGGCATATTTATTTTAAGTTTGCCATAAGAGGACAAAGAGGAAGCCTTGGAACCATCACTGCAAACTAAATTATCTGCTATCATTTATACATTTTTAGGAATCTGGAAGCAGATAGAATTTCCATGTGGATATTGATATGGTAACCTTAAGGGTAGTTTAGATTTTCTTTTTTTCTTTTTTTAATTTATTTAAAAAATTGTGCATTTATTCTTTAAAAAATTTTTTTTATTGTATTTTTTCCGTTACTGTTCAGCCCCATTATACTCCTCTCATTGGATAAAGGTTGTCCATGGGGGCATTAAATCCTCAGTACTCTCAGGCTGCTTTGCCCTTAGGCACCCTCCTAAGGAATCAGAAAATCCTCAGTCAGAAAAGCAGAGCGCTGTATGTGATTTAAATGGGAGGTTGTCAGCATGTACAAGAACTGTTCACTGAGGCCACATTATAGGGTAGATTATGGAGTGGGGCTTCAATAATGTCTGCCACATAGCTCCAGTCTTTTTCATCGCCACATTTTGAGCAGCCCCTCCCAATCAATTAGAGTAGTGCTTTGAGATGAAGCCCACGTTTCTTCCTGGTCTAGAGTATACTCCCCATTCTTTGTTCTATCCCCTGCATTCACCACCACTTTCCACCTGGTGAATTCTTACTTAAATTTAAAGGTCAAAGGTTACTGATCCAGTGTATCTTCCCTGGAAATGCCCCTTTTGCCTCGCCAACTTAACCTCCCTGTGTTTGCTGGTCCCCTGCTTTCAATAGTCACATGGATTGTAATTATTCTGTTATGTATTTACTTTGCTTATCTTTGTATTTCTAACGCCTGGCATACATTAAGCCCTCAAAAAATATCAGCTACAAGAGCAAGACTAGAGAACTTGAGGTCAAGGTGAAAAACTCCTCGGAGTTCCTCAATATTCTCCTAAAGTTTATTCTCCCTACAAAAGTATTCACAGACATGTGCTTTACTCTGGGCAAAAGAAACATGTTTGCATACATTTTTTTGGATTACTTGGACTGCTTTTTATAAAAGGAGTAATTCAAGTAAGAATAAAGATTCTGCTAAACCGAGCTTGGGAAGATAGCACTTTAAAGCCTCAAAACCTCCAATATTTGAATTTATTTACCAAAGGCATTTTTAAAACACTTGTATTCTACTGGCTTGGTAGAGAAACTTTTTTGCTTAAACAAACAAACAAAAAAAGACTCTCCATAGCAAAGTCATGGAATGGCTATGTTGTCATGTTCCGTGTGGCATGAGGTTTGGTTCCTATTATTAAAGTTTAAAGGATGATGTTTATATGGGCGAAAAGGGGGTACTGAACAGCACTATTTAAAAGCTGGCATTGTTTCTAAAGGTCTCCGGGGAATGTTTCCATCCCCAAACATTAACAGATGTCATTCTCCTGTCCTGGATTGAACTGAGGCCCTTCCTCATGGTTCACTTGCATAGCGATTTAGCCCTTGTGGATTTCTTCATCTTTCCCTTCAGGGCAGGACAAACAAAGAGAAGAGAAGTGAGTTTTATTTTGGCTCTTATTGTTTTTGTCTTTATCCCATCAGAGCCAGTCCATGGCTCCTGTTTAGAGCATCTAATAGTTGCTGCCTCTTGTGGGATGCCAGGAGTTAAGTGGATTCAGTGCATTTTCCAGGGGGCATCATTAAAGGTGCTAACAGATGTCGATTTCAGCTTTGTCATTCAAGTGCTTCTCAAAGCCACCTGATGTCCCTGGGTTAAAGCTTTTCTTTCAGCCTTTTCTCATTATATTTTAGCTCTGTTTTGTGAATAAACCTTTGAGGAAACTTGAGAGCTTTTTTTGAAACTTAAGGAGTAGAAAACTTGGAGTGCCTAAATTCCAAAACATGCATTTGACCTTGTTCCCCATGCCTATGGTGCAGGGAAGGCAAAAGTAGATACTAAGTATTTTTCTGTGCTCTGAGAATATGATGTTCCTTATAAAAATTAACCATTAATTCTATTATATGTGTATATGTAACATTTTCCACTGTGGTCTTTGTACAACTCCTTAAATGTTCGTGTTAAAAAATTTATGTCATGTTAGAAACTTTTGAATTCTTTTATTTATCCCAAGAGTGGATAAATAAATCTAATAAAATGCATTCAAATACCCTTTCTTTCTATAGCTGCCTGTAGTAAAGACAAAGAATAAATGGCAATATCGGGTTTAGGATTTGCATTTTCAGTAATGGTTTGGGACACATCTGACTTCAGGTAAAACAGAAATCTTTGATTGGGTTGGCCAAAATATTTGCTTAGTTGTTTTTGTACAATGGGTCTAGTAGTGCTTTGTTGTCTTTACCTTCATTCAAAACAATTTTGTTAGATTGTATGATGACAGCTGTCACATCAGTGTGCACTAAAAAAAACTTATCAAAGTTGGTGAATTTTTGTGTAGCCATTTTAATATTGAAGATGGAAGAAAATAAGCAACATTTTTGATGTACTATGCTTTATTGTTTCAAGAAGGGTAAAAATGCAACTGAAACACAGAAAAAGATTTGTGCAGAGTATGGAGAAGGTGCTGTGACTGATCAAATGTGTCAAAAGTGGTTTGCAAAGTTTCGTGGCACCACTGACATTTTGGCCAAATAATCCTTTACTGTGGGGCTCTCTTATGCTTTGGAAGATGTTTAGCAGCACCCCTGGCCTTTACCCACTAGAAGACAATAACGGGAGATAGCTGACATGCAATATCCAAATCAATAAAGTTATTGGTGAAAATGAAAAACGTGTCTTTTATTTTATGGAAAAAACTAAACGGTCTTTTGGCCCACCCAATAATGCAACTGGATTAATTTAACTTCAGTTCTAGTTGACACAACCTAGTTTTGGGGGCTTGATTCACTTAGGATTGTAATATTTGACTACTCACTACAGTGAATAAAAAAGCAGTATCCTGTACAGCATATCTGTGAGACTACCCTTCCATAGACAGTCTCACTTTCAGCAAGTAGGAAGTGACCTGGTATAGACCCAAACTATCAAGGACATGACTCATATTTGCTGATCAACAATTCCCGCCCCTTTTCTTAGAGAACAACAGTTCAAGTGTTCATTTGCAAACCACCAGCCTCTGATTCTCAATCTTCCTCACTTCCCAGATGAGGATAATTCTACTTTGAAGTTCCAGGGGTGGGCTCAAAACTCAGACTGGGTCAATCCAAAGATCTTATTCTATCTGATCACAATGATGGTTGGTTCAGGGATGTATGAGCACCAGCCCTAAATCAGACAGGTCAAAGCCTTCCTGAGGATTTTT
Organism: Mormoops blainvillei; assembly: GCA_004026545.1. Taxonomy (NCBI): domain Eukaryota; kingdom Metazoa; phylum Chordata; class Mammalia; order Chiroptera; family Mormoopidae; genus Mormoops; species Mormoops blainvillei. The sequence goes on along the minus strand of PVJD01007261.1, from coordinate 17,794 downwards.
GCTGGAATTATCAGGCAAGAGTTGAACTTGTCTTCAGAACCTTAGATGTCAGGAAACTTAAACTCAGACTTGTCAGTTGCCACATTAGTGGAAAGAATCTGTCTTCAATCTGAAGAAATGCAGAGGGAAGCTGAGCCAAGAGATGGTGAGAAGGAGTCCTTTGGAGATCTGACCATGCCAGGAATAACTGAGTTTAGCCTTTCCTTATAAAGGATGCAGTAAGTTGGAATTCAGACTAATACATAGAACTACCTGGGAGATGCTGGGCAGGATGGAAGGTGGTTCCCTGCAGACTTGGCTGTGTTATCTTGCTTGCTGACAATAAACTCTGGAGGCAGAGGTTTAGTAGAAAAGAAAAGGGGTTGTTTACTCAAAGACTACAATTTTTAGAAGAATAATGGGATTCTGCCTCAATCCCCATTCCCTTTAACACACTCAAAGGCAAATAACCCCCTCCACCTCTAGCCAGCTCAGTTCAAGGATGTGCCTGGAATCCCCTCTCCAATTTAAAAATATCATCCTTTGTGATATACACAGGTGGTTTTAGCATGATTATGCAGGTGACTTGGCAGGTTCCCTGTCACAGTCTGGCTCTAGGCATCTTTTGGAGTTTGTGTATGCTGGTGTCCTTTTTGTGGTGTGATGACTTTTCCTCTGGCCACTGCCCGTCAGCCCAGCACTTGTGTTCCATCCCTCAGGCTGTCAGCTTACTGGTGTACCCATGTGCTTGGCTGAGCAGGAGAGTGCAGCACAGCATGCTGCCACTGCTTTCTATGCAGGAGGAGTGCAGGACTTGGCACCTCGCCATGCAGTCTCCAGGGCCTGATGGCTTGGGAATGACCTGGCCCCCAACCTCTGACTGGGCTAGTGAGGGGAAGGAAAAAGCCCAAGTTTCCACATGTGCTCTATTTTTAAAATCTCGACTGGAAGCCAGTAGGATTGTATTTCCTCTATCCAAACATTTTACTGGACTGGCACATGCACTGTTCATCCAATCCAGCATCCATCCCATCATGTTTGTTGCAGCATGTCTGCCCCTCCTCTGGTCGCCATCATGTAGAAGGGGCGGAGTTTCTAGCCTCACACAGGGGCACAAGAATCTGGGCCTGGAGGAGGGTGTCACCTTGTTTCAGCCCCTACAGCCCCCTCAGACTCTATGCAAGCAGTATCATAAGCTCTGATAGTTGTTTAATGTTGCCTGGGGGGTGTATGGAATCACACCTCAGCTCTGGTTTCGATCCCAGGCTGCCTTTGGCACTTCCCAACCCCTCTTAGGGGTCCCTCCTTTCTCCAGGAAGGCAGGCTCTTTCACTGGCTGCTTCATTAATCCTCCACTTTAGGGTTTCCTCCGATCCCTCAATTCTTGTGGGAGGACAGGGTGGTGCAGCCTCTTGAGCCAGATAGGGCTTTCTCCCTGCCCCTCAGTGGTCTGGCCAGACCACCCTGTTACAACTGGGTCCTGGAAAATGGGGTAGGGAGGTCCATAAAAAGACATCCTGGTCTGGCTGTCACTCCAGTTCCTTGATTCAAACACTGTAATTTCTGGCAATTACTTTTTATTCATTTTTTGAGGTGAAGGAAACCAGAGGGATTGTAGAATATTTGTCTGGGCTCTTGTCCCCACTCTGACCTAACCCACAACCTGAGCAAATCCTTTCCAGCAATAAAAGCTTTTGCTTCCTTTCTGTGAGCTGCAGGTTCTTTGATGTTGAATCTAGTTCTGTAAATTTCATACTGTTTTGAGGAGCCCTTGCCTCTAATTCTTGAGGAGGGATTAACCTTAGGAAATAAAGGTGATCGAGTCATCAAAATTTGGGTGTCTCTACTGCATTTCCCATCCTATTCAACTTTCAAGTAATCTTGTACTTATTGTATGTTTAAGATTGCATTTGGAAAAGAAAAAAAATGGCTTTTTCTTTAAAATGCTTGAAAACCGTAATGAGGCCTCTAAGTGAGCTTTCTTTCCAGCTTGTTTCTCTGACTTTTTCAAGATATTGACTTCTGAGTACTTCATATTGAAGGACGTAGTGCCTGATCTGCATCTCAGAAAAGCTAAATCTCTTGATTAATGCATTAAACCAAAGATTCTATATTTACCCCTCTCCCATTTCTAAATTGTTGATTTGCTTTCTCACTTATGTTAATGATGTTTAGATCACTGACCTAGACCCCACTGAGTTCATAAGCACACCTGTTGGCCCTATTACATTCTATAACTTCCCTGACGTCTTTCAGTTCTGTGAAAGGGCTTATTTGCTTTCACCCCCAGACTTTTGTACCCATTGTCACCCACCTTCTTCACCTTCCTGGTTCCTCCTGGCCCTGCAGAGCTCAGCTGAGATGGCCTTCTCTCCCAACAGAGTCTTTGTTAGGCACAGGCGTCCTTTACTTTCCTAACAGTACCTCAATTTAATATTGTCACTTGTTTATTTACCACTGTTTCTCATAGATTCATGATAACAGAAACAAACTGGATCTTTTTCACCTTTATACCCTTAGTCTTCACCCTCATTTGATATAAAGTTGTTATTCAATGTAGAATGAAGCAATGTTTTTCAGCAACCAAATTTTTAAAAATTAAGACAGTTAAAAAAAAACAGTTTTAGATTCACAGTAATATTGAAAGGAAGGTACAGAGATATATCTCATATGTAACCATACCCACATAAATACAACCTCGTCCATTATCAAAATCCCCTACCAGAGTGGTACATTTGTTACAATTGATGAACCTACACTGACACATCAAAATCACTCAGAGTTTATATTATGGTTTACTCTTTGTGTTTGTACAAATGTGTGATGACATGTTTTATCATGATGTTATACAGAGTATTTCACTGCCCTAAACATCCCCTCTGCTTTACCTGTTTATTCCTCCCCCTCTCCCAAAAACCAGTGATCTTTTTACTGTCTCCATAGTTTTGCCTTTTTCAGAAAGTCATACAGTTGGAATCCTATAGCATGTAGTCTTTCCAGATTGGCTTCTTTCATTAGTAATATACATTTAAAATTATTTCATGTCTTCTCATGGTTTGATAACTCATTTCTTTTTACTGCTGAATAATACCCCATTGTTTGGATGTTATACATTTTGCCCTTTGAGCTACTTCAAGGACAATTTGGTTGCTTCCAGTTTTGGTAATTATAAATAAAGGTGTTTTAAATGTCTGTGTGCTGGTTTTGGTGTAGACACACATTTTTACTCCTTTGGGTAAATAGCAAGGAGCATGATTGCTGACCATGTGGCAAGACTATGTTTAGTTTTATAAGAAACCACAAACAGTCTTCCAAAGTGGTGGCACCATTCTATATTCACACCAGCAATAAATGAGTACTGTTGCTCCACATCTTTGTCAGCATTTGGTGTTGTCAGTGTTCTGGCCCCTTTGATGACATATGTGAGACATCTTTCCATATGCTTATTTGCCATCTATATAACTTTTTTGGTGAAGTGTCTGTAAAAGTCTTTGGCCCATTCTTAAATCAAGTTGTTTTCTTAATGTTGAGTTTTATGAGTTTTTTGTATATATTTGGATAACAATCCTTTATCAGATTTGCCTTTTGCAAATATCTTTTCCTTGTCTGTGGCTTGTTTCTTATTCTCTTGACATTGTCTTTCAGGGAGCAGAAGTTTTTAATTTTAATGAAGTCCAGCTTCTCAATTATTTTCTTCATGGATTGTGCTTTGGGGTTTTATCTAAAAAGTCACTGCCATACCCAAGGTCACCCAGGTTTTTTCCCTATGGTCCTTCTAGGAATTTTTAGTTTTGTGTTTTGTACATTTAGATTATGATTCATTTTGGCCAAATTTTTGTGAGAGTGTAAGGTCTGTGTCTAGATTCATTGTTTTGCATGTGAATGTTCAGTTGTTCCAGCACCATTTGTTAAAAAGACTATTCTGCTTCATTGTGTTGTCTTTGCTCCCTTGTCAAATATCAGTTGATTATATTTATGTGGGTTTATTTATACCTTCACTATTCTGTCCCATTGATCTATCTGTCTGTTGTTTCACCAGTACCACACTGTTTTGATTATTGTAGCTTCACATTAAGTCTTGATGTCAGTTAGTGTCAGTCTTCCAACTCTGTTTTTCTTCTTCAATATTGTATTGACTATTCTGAATCTTTTGCCTTTCCATATAAACTTTAGAATCAGTTTATTTATACCCATAAAATAATTGCTGGGATTTTGATTGGCATTGCATTAAATCTATAGATTAAGTTGAGAAGAACTGACACCTTGACAACATTGAGCCTTCCTATTCTGAGCATGGAATAGCTCTCTATTTATTAGGTTTCTTTGTGAATTTTTAATATATTTATTTGGTCTTATTCCCCGTTCCCCCCTAAATTATTTTTTAAGAACAGTTTGTGCTACCAGTTGAAGCTTTAGTCTTGTGCTAATCTTTATCAAATCCTCTGTTAAATATTGATGTAGTAAGTAAGAGCCATCTCTATTTGTTTTAATTGCTTTCTCTTCATGCCATGGCATTAATATTATTTATGTGTCCCATTTCTGCTTTATGCCAGGCATGTGCTGGGTCCTTATCCGTATATCAACAGTGGTATATTGCTTATGGCAATGCAGAGCCTGGAAACTATCACTCTTATTCTCTAGATTAGAAGTTGGAGGCTTCTAGGAGTTAAGTAACTTGCCTCAGTATTTCCAATAGTTAAATATCTAAGTTGAGGTTTGAACTGGAGTTTAGATGAATTCAGATACTAAATCTGAATTTCAAAGTATTGCTTTGGCCTTATAATTGTTCCCTGTTCTGTAAACTCAGGCCAGTCTATAAGAAGTTTTTGTTGGTCCCTATTGAAGTTTTCACTAAGTTCCAACCAAATACAGAATTTGAAAAATAAAAGTAACATTTTCTTCTAATTCAATTAGCTTAGCCAGAAAGTGAGGTTACATACACAGTACAAATACAATTGTAATTTAAGGTTCAACCTTTTCTAATATGGAAGATCTTTTGTTGCTGCTGCTACTTGGGAAGGAGTAATTTAACCCATCTGAGTAGGAGGTGTCTTCTTGAAGAGTAAATATTTGCTCTCACTTCCCTGAAATGGAATTAAATAATTTTTTAAATAACCAAGTCCTTCTTCTTCTAAAGGGAAAGCCAATCAATTTTTTGCTTGAATTTAAACTTTTCTCTAAATGAGGTAGTGAAGTTTTCTAAGTGGGTTGAACAAAGAAAGTGGGGTTGGAAGGTGGTGGGTAGTTGAGTGGTAGTCTATGGGAAAGAAAGCCACAAGAAATGGAGCCTTAAGCCTGTGACTCTCGTAAGAAGGGAGCTGATGGTACCTAGGATCTCCTTAGGATATACCCAATAAACTGGCCTTGCAGAAGCACTGGATTAGAATGTTTATCAGCATACTTCTCCCTCCCACAAAATTAGTCATGCATGGCTAGCTACCAGTGACCTTCAGGTATTACGAGAACCTTCCCCACAATGGCAGCCATCTGGAAAAGTATACTTTAATTTCTATTTACCCCCTATTTCACCTTGTAGATTTATATCATAGTACCTGGCACAGTGCCCAGAGTGCCATCCTCATTTAGTGAATGAATTAATAAATTTGTTCATATATGCATGAGTAAATAAAAAGGGGAAAACCATTCACCTATAAATACCAAGGTGAAAGTGAAAACTTAGAACACTGCAGTGTAAAAGAGTTATTGTCTCTTACCTGAAGAGTATCTAAATACACCAATGAGAAGCAACACTGGGAATTGCCTCTCATGCCCCAGAGGTGTGTTCATGTCTTATCTAACCAACTTAAGCCATTTCTTCTCTTTGTCATGTCTTCTACAGGAAGGGACTATCCTAGGCAGTCTTTGAAATAGTGAAAACCTCATTTATCACTGTTGTGACATCGCATTTATTGCCTCAATCTCCTCTCCAAGTTTTAAAATCTGTACAACTCTAGTATCTAGTCTGGCTTCACATTTAAAGACTGAGTATATGGGGAATAAGGTAGTGTTACCAGAACCATAGCTCTTATCTCTTTATTTTACATCTTGGTTCAGAATCTTTTCCTCTATAACTTCTTTTTTCCTCTAAATCAGGGCCCACATGCTCAAATGTTTTTTGAGTTCCTAGTGGTAAATATAAATGACATAAGTTGTCAGGTATAAGACAATAGGGAATGGTGGTGAGTATGACAAACTAGAGCACATACCCCACCTAAAGGACAAACCTACATTTTAGCTCTCACCATGTGTTGCATGAAGAAGCATAGACAACCCTGCTTCTCTTAGAAAAGTCTAAACTTTTTTATTTCAATTGATTGATTGATATTGTATATTTTCCATTACCTTTTATTCCCCTTATATCCTCCCCTGCCTTGCAATTTCCTGCAATCACCACACTGTTGTCCATGTCCATGCCAGGCTGATTTGAAACAGGCCTTTTAAGCTAACCTGTCACAGATTTTTGATCTTATCACCAATATGCTATTAAAAACTTCAACCTCTATTGCTCTGATGGGTGATTATGCTCTTAGAATGGATGGATGAGTGTTCATAGAATTTCTACTAAGGCATATTTATTTTTTAACTTTAATTTTTTATTTTTAAAAGATTTTATTTATTTATTTTTAGGGAGAAGGCTAGGGAGGGAGAAAGACAGGGAGAAAAACATCAATGCAGGAGGGAAACATCGATCAGTTGCCTCTCACATGTCCCCAACTGGGGACCTGACCCAAATCAAGGCTTGTGCCCTGATTGGAATCATACCAGGCACCTTGCACTTTGCAGGACCATGACACCCAACCCACTGAGCCACACCAGTCAGGGCTCTACTAATGCATTTTAATATCTTTGGAATAATTTTCTGATATCACTCTTTTTACTAACCTTAACCTTCAACACTGAATTTAGTCATTATCTTGCAAAACGTGCATGCTATCTTAAAGTGTACATTTTCTAGTTGGTTGTATAGCCTGGAACATCTTGCTCAGGTAGAGAAACAAACCCATTTTAGAGAAAGTATCCAGAAACAAATCATGCAATATATTGCTTATATTACTGTGTTTCTCAACAGTACAAATAGCAGGGATACGATAGCTGTTGTGTCATATCTGGTGGTGGGACCAGTTCAGGATCTGATTACATATACCTCTCAAAGACTTGTCCTTTATGTGTCCATTCTGCAGCATGCCTTTGACTTGAGGCCACTTTGCCTGCAGAAACCCTTCAGGAAAGGAGCTGAGCATATCTCTCCAGGTGGCAGGCAGGTGTAATAGGAAAGGAATGTGGAGACTTTGGTAGGTTTTCCCTTGATGTTAAAATCTCAGAGATTTCTCTTTGAGCTGTCAAAGAGGCAATAGTGAATTTGCAGTGCAGGGTTCTTCCTCCTTAAGAAAGGCTTTCTTTAGGTGCTCTTTCTTTGACCCTTTCTTTGTGTGAACATCTTCTCTTTCATTAATCTTTTTTTTTCTTTTTTCTTTTTTCTTTTTTCCAGGGAGAGGGCTCTATAGATGGTAGTTTCAGGAAGAAATTTACTGAGCCCTGCTCCCCAGGCTCTCTCATCTCCCACATTGACACTGATGAGACAGAAAGAAGATAACCCAGAGAGTCCATAAGAGCCCATGTGAATGACTAAAAAGATGTGATCATTCCCTTAGTCGGGGGAAGTCTTGACACAGTGACTGGCAGGCACTCATGGCTGGTCTTCTCTGTCTGTCCCAGGAACTCATTTGATGGTGAGCTGTGTCTGTGAGATAAGGCATGACTGGACAAGAAGGCCATGGGGCTTTCATGGTGACCCATTTGGGCTTACTTCTAACACATGTCTCTGCCTTATCACTTCTGTTGGTTAGGCCATTTTCTTGCCATAAATGGCTCAGTGAGACCTGAACTCCACTTTATCCACACCTCTACCTAGCAGCATTATGATCCTGTTACCCACTTATCCTTGGATTTAAGTGATTTTTTAGAGTTTTGGGCTTTCATCTAAGAGTTTAGTCATCTTTTTCAATGTTATTTCTAGTTAGTAGGAAACCAAACTTTATTTCCCTACTTTGATTTTCTTTTTCTTGAACTGTGATTTCCCCCTTTTGATTGAAACATCAATGATTTTATTAGACTCTTTCCCCTTCCAGAAATTATATTGAGATTGGAGACCTCATGGGCTGTCTCTGAGTTGTTCATTGCATAATGTCTTCTTGATAGAACAATTACAGTGAATAAAGCATTTTAGGTGACATATAACCAGAGACTTATAAACTATTTTGTCACTTTGATTTCTGTTCTATCACTTTTTACTGTATTTTCTCTGCTTTGACTACATTCCCCCATGTGGTTTTTAATCCATCCCAGGTGCCGAGCTTTAAAAATGTATTTGTGTGGTCAACATGTTACACCAGAATGACCTCTTTTAATCTGGAGTGAGTTTGGGGCTTGGTTTACATGTGTTTGTACCAATTCTTACTTCTACAATTCAAAGTCCTTTCCATTTTTATGGATACTGCTAGGGAAAATACTCATATCCTGGTATTCAAATGATTAATGCACGCTCCATTTCATGGCTTCTAATATCTCCAACTATAGATGAAAAATTCTTGGTAGCTGTGCATTCCATTAGAAATTGTGATAAAAATTGACTTCTATGTTTACTATTGATAAATGTCCAATTACTGATGCGACATTGAAATCCTTTATAAGCTGAAAAAGAAAATAACACACCCTAGACATCTCAGCCTTTATCGCTGCAAAAACTCAACCTTAAGCCTCTAAGTAGCAAGGGTGGTGACGTTGTTTTCCAATAGAATTTTCAACAATGCTAGAAAGTTTCTATTCTGCACTGTCCAGTATTATAGCCATTAGCCAGGTGTGGCTGTTAAGCATTTGAAATGTGGCTAATGAGCCTAAGAACTAAAATTTTCATTTCATTTTATTAATTTAAATAGTCACATATGACTAGTAGATACCTATTGGCAAGTTGTAATATTTATGAACAGACTTCTGAGACTTCTACTAAGTTCTTAAATTATTCCCTTGGGTTTAAATCTGCCTTAAAAATTAATAATGGTGATAATATTTTTGAGTCCTTATTATATGCTGGGTATCATCTGTATATGTGTTTTGACGTGTATTACCTCATTTACTCTTTACCTCAAACTACATGGGAGTTACTATTATCATTTCTACTTTATCGTTGTTTAAATGAAGACAAAGGGAAAAGAAGTAATGTGCCCCAAATCACAGGGGGAATTAGAGTTGTAGCTGGAGGCCCAAGTGAATCCACTTGGGTGCTTTTCTCTCTCTACCAGACATTAAACTGTTTATGTTTTCCCCTTGGTTACAAATTAAGTAAATAGAAACTATATTAATTCTCTGGGGCTGCCATAATAAACTATACAAGTTGGGTGGCTTAGAACACCAGGTATTTACTGCCTCACAGCTCTGGAGGCTAGTGCCCACAGGCCCACGCTGCCTCTAAAATGGGAGACAGAACACCTCCTTGCCTCTTCTTAGCTTCTAGTGGTTTGCTGGCAATTTCTGGCATCCTTAGCTTGAAGACACATTATTGCATTCCTTATCATTACATGGTGTTCTCTCTTTCTCTTTCTGTGTTCATGTGACTTTCTTCTTATGAGGACAATGGTCATATTGGATTAGGGGATAACTGTATTCTAGTATGACCTCATTTTAACTAATTACATCTGCAGTGACCTATTTCCAAACAAGGTCACATTCTGAGTTACTAGCATTCAGGACTTTGACATATCCTTTAGGTGGAACACACTTCAATCCATAACAGGAGCCTATTTTATTTTGTTAGGATTGGGGAATTTTCTGCATTCTTAGATTTTCCCCCCTTTATTTATTATTTAAATTTTTTTTCCATTACCATTTAGTCCCCTTACACTGAGGTTTTCTGGAAGCAGGGTGTCATAAGGGAAGAGCACTATACTGGGAATCAAGAGACCTGAGTTTGAATCCTGGTAGTACCTTAGTCCCACCAATCCTTGGTTCTCTCATCTGAAAAATGGGGACAGAAAGATCAGTGGTCTGGACTCCCATTTTTCTTTTCTTTTTCTGGCAGGCCTTGCTAAACAAAGGAAGTCTGGAGGCAGTAGGCAGCACAAAGGCCTTCCCATCACAGTGGAGCCTGCCAGTTAATGGTGATGGCTCTTTCTCCCACATCTCTCATTCCCATGCAAGTGTCAGTACATAGCCCTTCCCACAAGTTAAGGAGGAGGCAGGGAAAGGTGGTGACAGAAGCCAGAATGACTGCACTCACATTGGTTTTCAGGACTCCTGAAGACGCTGTGGTATTGCACAATGGGTGGTCGCTGGTGGAACAGAAAAAAGCAGTGGAGGTGGGGCACCTCCACCCAGCAGGATGCTGTGGAGAGAAGGTCGAGTGAATCCCCCACTCTGGAGCTAGCTCAGAAATTCTCAGCTGTGTAATCACAGAGGACTGACCTCCTCTCTCTGCGTCCCAGTCATTTGCTGTACTGTCAGTGCAGAGTTAGATCTGTATTCACTGAACCCTCTTCTGCTCTTACTTTTATTAATTGATGTAGAATTACACCAAAGGTGAGTGAGGGTTTTTAAACAGTTTATTTCTTCATTAAACCCATGGTCATTTCCACCTTTCTCAGACTTAGCTATTTCCTGGGAAGTATGGAAGAAAAGTTTGACCTTTCTCATGTCCAGATCAATAGCTGAACATTGGCACCTCCTCCGAAGTTGAGAAATACTGTGTTTGTTTTGTGCATGCTGTTTATCTTCCCCATGTCTAGAGGTGGAAACCTCAAATGTTCCATGTGGATGTTTGGTGGCAATTCTTCTAAGCATCTCTTACTCAGTGTCCCTGCAGTAAGTGGTGTAATGTGTCTTCCATGCCTCTGTCTCCTGGCAAAATTCCTGGGGTCAGTGACTCAAACCTTGCACTATTCATTTTCCTGTGTGTGACTTAGCAGGTAGGAAAACACAGGGCATCTGAGGGCAAATAAGAATTTGGGACTACATTCTTTTCTCCAAATTAGCTATGTCCTAAATTATACAAAGAGTCAGAGTCTTAATTTTCATGAAATTTCTCAGGTATTGAAAAGACAGAAACGAAAGGTGTCCACCGGGCTAGTCATTAGTTCTTTTGGTCTGAGTAGACCTACTCAGATTGCTGGAAGATGTCTGTTTCCACCCGCCATAAATTGATTTGTAAAGAAACTGACTTGCTCAGTAGCATCCAGTGATTTGAAGAATGTCTTTTTAAAAGTGATTATTTTTAAAATGGACGTGCCTTAACTAGTCATGCAGCAAATCTTTGAAAGTAAAAACCATGTTTTAGGAAAAAATGTTCCTTGCTTAGAATTCTTGAGGGAAAATTTATCTTCCAGTTTGATTATACCAGTTTCCTAAAATGTGCACTACTATTTTAGAGGAGTTTAATGGTTTAGTTTAATATTTAGTATGGGATTAAGTTACAATTCAATGAAAATAAAAAAGAAATCCCCAATTAGCAGTTATTAAAGAAGGTTGAAGTGAATTTCTTTCTCATATTTAAAAAGCTAGCGGAACTTATCCAAGGATGGTGTGATGGTGTATGACATTAGAAAACAAGATTTCTCTCCCATTTTTCTGTCACATGTGATTTCCTTTCCTATGTACATTTCATGGTCCAACATGGCTGCTCAGCTTAAGTCATTGCATCTGTATTCTAACCCAAAGTAAAGAGAAAGGAGTGTCAAAGTGCATTCCTGCGTTCCTTAAGGAAATTTCCTAAAGGTTGCACATACCATTTCTGCCTATATCTCATACGCCACTTAGTTACAGGGTTATATAACTAGTTGTAAAGGGACCTAGGGAATGAAGATTTTATTCCAGGTTGTCCTGTGCAGAGCTAAAAAACAAGTGTTTTTTCAGAGAGAAAGGTAGAAGGGATTTTAAATAAACAGTTAGTAACTTCTCATCAAGCACTCTTCCCCAAACCACATGAGGTACTGAATAGGAAGGCTGTCCCAATCTGACCTAAAATTTGCTCCATTATCTGGCCTCTACTTATCTTTTGAACCTCATTTCGAAGGGAATGTCTCAAGTGTTAAGTTACTGATAACAAAGTTGTCTTTAACTAGGTAGATGCGGCACCATTGCTGTCACTTGATTCCTGGCCTCTGTCTGGTTCTCTTTCTGCCTGGTTCCTCCCACTTTTAGTGCTGCAGATCCCAAAGAGAGGAAGACCTCACACTTTTGTGATCTGTTCACCTATATGCAGTGAACAAAGAAAGCCCTTTCCTCCACTCCTCCAGACCTATTTTATAATTTTTGTATATTTGGTAATAAAAATATAGAAAGATGGCTTTGAATAAAAAATGTCCTCATTATTTTTCTGACACTTTCATCAGATATCCCTTTATTCCCTAAAAGAAGTGTTGGCTCTATCTGACCCTCCATCTTTCTCATCTATTTTAGGAAAATAGATTTGTGAGGAGACTGTTGACTTACCTTTTCATCTATTGTTTTTCAAGTTTTTAGAAAGTGAGCAAATGTCATTGGACTCATTCTCCTTTCCCTTCCTGAGTAAAATGTTCTTTCTGTCTCTATGGAAACCCTCCTTAAGTGCTAGCAGTACTTTTGGTAGAAGCCACTGATGCTTTATGCTGTAGTGACTTGTTTCTTCCTGCTGGAAATGCGAAGCATCATGATTATTTGATTGGGCCAGGTTCTCTGAGAGTGTGTTCTATGTTTCTTCTAAAAGTCAAATGTCTCCTAATATCCCAAGAAAAAGGTAAAGATGCAAAACTCATGATGGAGTTTAAGGTGAGAGATGGTTTTTCAGGCCACCCCAGCTCAGAAGATGAAGCTCCACATTGAGTCTGAGGAAACTCAGGGAAGGAATATCACCCCAGGTAAGATGTGACAACTACCACTATTACATGTCATGGGTGAATCTTTCTAAACACGATTGGAAGCAAAAAATGAAGGCTCTCAGGGGTGAACTGGTACATTAATCAAGGGAATTGGGATCTTCATGCTTTCTTTATACATGTTGGAATAAATTAAAGTGAAAATCAATCTATCATGGCTGCTCAAAGGTTCAGGCACCTTGCCTGGAAAATGAAAAGTGAAGGAAAGGAATTTCGTCTGGTGGTAAGGCATGTTGCTCCTAAACCAGCTGAATTAATGAGTGCCTGGAAGAAGTCTGGCAGCCAAGTGAGTGGCTGGCTTGTTAGTATCATTCTAGTGGTTGGGGAATTTGAGATAACGAGAAAAGAGAGGGAGGACTGCAGCATTGTACGCTGAGAGAGCAGACAATATTGGAAGCCCATGGGAGCAGAGAACTTAAATGTTATTATAAAAAAATGACCTGACTTGCAACAAAGATTGATGATAAGAGAAGAAAGAAAAGGGAGGGACCCTTTGAAAGAGATTTTGCCTTGATCAGGGGGGTAATTTATTTACTGTTTAACTGGCAAGAGATGCAAAATGAGACTCCTGTGTTGGAAAGGGGGATTTCAGATTTGGCAATCAGTTGGGGGCTTAAATTAGAGTTTTCTGAACCTGTAGGCCAAACATGTATGGCAGTTTAGCAGTGTGTGTGTGAGGACTAATTAACCTACAGCAGTGTGGGAGAACAAACATCTTGTAGCTGACATTGCATGTGAATTCAGAGGTAGAATGTGGAAGATTTGAAACCAAACCAAACACAGTACAGTGCCAAAAATGTTAGGAGGAAGGTCTCTGGGCCACAGTGTGGAGTAGGTTTCCATCAAAATAGTAACTCTCATTTACTGAGATTTAACCAAGAGCATATTATTTGAATTAATCTTTACAATAAATTGAGTTAGACCACATTACAGACGGATTGTCTTAGGTTCAGAAATGTGAAGTGATGTGACAAGACCACACAGCTAAGATGAAGAGAACTGAGACTGGAGATACCTCACTGAGAGGTTAAGTTTTTAAGCACTGTCTTTCCCATGGAATCCCTAAGGGACAGTATATGTGTATGAAGATCAAGGTGAAAGTGTCACACCACAGAAAGGGGTTAAAGGGCAAAAAAAGATGTTGAAAGTCATGTTGTTTCCTTTCTTGACTCCATTACCTCAGATGCCTGGCTTGATATTTCTTTGCTTTGATTGTGATTTTTTTCCCTTCCTTTATTTGTACCTACCTCTTAGACTGTGGTTTTGATCTACCTTTTCATCTACTTTGCTTTTTGTTTACATCCAAGCAGTCAACATGGAATCGTGGTTAAAGGTGTGGCTTCTAAGGTTGGGTTGCCTGGGTTCAAATCCTAGCTTTGGGACTTGACTAGCTGTGGTGAACTTTGTGCTTCTCTCTCCTCGCCTCTTTTAGTTTTCTACAGCTTTATAACAAACCACTCCACAATTTAGTGGCTTAAAATAACCACAACCACTTAGTTGCTCACAGTTCTGCCATTTGGACAGGGCTTGGCATGGATGGCTAATCTCTGCTCCATTTTGTGCTGGCTGGTATGGCTTGACTTGAGCTGGAGGAATGAAGATGGCCTTATTCACATGCCTGACCCTTAGCTAGGGAGGATGGAACAACAGGGGACTGAATTACCTCTCTTTCTGTCTCCCCATGAACTCTCATCTCTCAACAATGTGGCTCCAGCTTTTTTACATGGTGGCTGGATCTCAAGAGGGCCAAAGCAGAGTCTGCCAAGTCCCTTGAAGGTGTAGGCCTAGAAGTCACATAGCACAATCCCAGTTGCATTTTACAGGCGGAAGCAAGCTATGAGGCCAGTGCAAGTTCAAGATAAGGGGACTAGGCTCCACCCTTGGTAAGAGGAATGCAATGTGTGTCAGGGATGGGTGTAATTGTAGGAGGCTATTTTTGCAGTCAATCTACCGCAGGGAGATAATTGGGCTGTGAGGTAGCTATTTCCTATTATCCTGACCACAATCTCATGAGCTCTCAGGAGAAAAGTATAACAAGATATAGACTCTGGGATTCTGTTTTGAGATGAAATGAAGAATTGGACCAGCATGTGAATTTACTGCCAGTAAGCTCTCATTATAAACCAAGTGGATGTGCTAAAGTAAAAAATTAAAACATCTACCACTTAAGTGATATTTATTTCCTTGTATGAGGCTTATTGTAGATGACATGAAATATTTTATGTCTGATGCTTTTTTAAAAAATATATTTTATCAATTGTGCTATTACAGTTGTCCCAATTTTTCTGCCTGTGCTCCCCCCAACCTGCTACTTCCCCATTCCCTCTGGCAATCCCCCCTCCTCAGTTCATGTCCATGGGTCACACATATAAGTTCTTCGGTTACTCCATTTCCTATACTGTTCTTAACATTCCCCTGTCTATTCTGTACCTATCAATTTGTACTTCTTAATCCTTGCACCTTTTCCCTCATTCTCCTCATTTTCCCTCCCAACTGATAGCCCTCCAAATAATCTCCATATCTGTGATTCTGTTTCATTTCTGCTTGTTTTCTTAGTTTGTTTTTCAGATTCAATTGTTGATAATTATGTATTTATTGCCATTTTAATATTTATAGTTTTGGTCTCCTTTTTCTTAAATAACTCCCTTTAGCATTTCATATGATAATGGCTTAATGATGATGAACTCCATTTGTTTTACTTTTTCTGGGAAGCACTTTATCTGCTCTTTGATTCTAAATGATAGCTTTGCTGGATAAAGTAATCTAGGTTGCTTGGGACTCATTGCGCTTCCTGTACTTGCATATCTATTTCCTTCACCAAATTAAAGAAGTTTTCTTTCATTATTTTTTCAAATAAGTTTTCAGTTTCTTGCTCTTTCTCTTTTTCTTCTGGACTGCTAAGATTCAAATGTTGGTATGTTTGAAGTTGCCCCAGAGGTTCTTTAGCTTATCCTCATTTGTTGTTGTTGTTGTTTTTTATTTCTTTTTATCTTGCTGTCCTGATTGAATGTTGTTTTCTTATGTTCCACATTATTGATTTGATTCTTGGCCTCATCTACTTCCAGTGTTGATTCTCTGTAAATTTTTCTTTATTTCATTTAGTGTAACCTTCATTTCTATCTGGATTATTTTTATGCTGTTGGAGTACCCAATGAGTTCCTTGAGCATCCTAGTAACCAGTGTTTTGAACTCTGCATCTGATAGATGGCTTGTCTCCATTTTATTTAGTTATTTTTCTGGCGTTTTATTCTGTTCTTTCATTTGGGCCATGTTTCGTTGTCTCCTCATTTTGGCAGCCTCCCTGTGTTTATTTGTATGTATTAGGAGAGTTGCTTTGAGTCACAGTCTTACTAGTGTGGCCTACTATAGAAAAATGCACTGGTAAATTAGATGGGTCAGAACCTTAGGTAATCACCAGGGTGGGGCAACACATGTAAACTAGGTTGATGGAGACTCCTATGTGGTGTTGCCACTCTGTGGGTCTGTGTGGGGGAGGGCTCAGACAGGGGACAATGCTGCTGCCTGGCCTCTGGACTTTTCCCAGGAAGAAGCTGTCCTCTGGCACCTGCCCTGATGCCAGACACTTCAGCTTCTCCCTGTATGCCACTGGTGCCCTTCCAGCTGCTGCCCTGGTGCTGGATCCAAGAGGGAAGGAATCTGTGTAAGTCCTAAGTCCTTTAAGAGGAGATGCCTGAGAATTCTGTAGTTTCTTCCACTGCCCCAACCCTCACTGGTTTTTATACCCAGAAATTATGGGTACTTATCTCCCTGGCACAGGAATCCTCTGCTGGGTGGTCTGGTGTGGGGCTAGGATCCCTCCCTTCTGAGGTATCCCTCCCAATATTTATCTACCACACATGGATTTGGGACTACTTATTCCACATCTCCTTTCCCCACTCCTCCTACCCATCTGGATGAATGTGAATTCTTTAATTCCTTGGCTGTCAGATTTCCATACAGCTCAATTTTCTGATGATTCTGGGTGATAGTTGATTTGTAGTTCAGTTGTAATTTTTGCTGTAGTTGTATGAGGAGTTGAGCCATGTTTACCTGTACCTCCCTCTTGACCAGAAGTCTGGGTGTTCAATGTTTTTGACAAAGCTAATGTCACAGCATATTACACGTCATAAACACATGCACCCAGTCAGTGCAGGTATATCCATGACCATTGTTGCTGAGATGTAGCACAACTCCTGGAGAGGAGCACATGAGTGATTGGATATATAAAATCACCCAAGATGGTATCAGACAGGAAGGAACCTCAGCAAATCCAGTAAGTTAAATGTCTTGAGTGTCATGTCTTGTTATAGAGATATGAACAGATTCACTTTTTCATTTCATGTGGAATCTTGCAAAGCTCTTCTGTAAAACATTCCATGCCACAGTCATCAGACACAGGGTTAAGCACTAAATTCTCTAGGCCACCTCCATGGAGGACTGTCACATGCCTTCCTGACTTACATGAGCTGAAGTGCACACAACAGTCCATGGATGAAATTGAAGCAGGCATGACGGCAAAACATGGGGAAAGAATGAGTGAATGATTTCAGGAGTTTTACCAATAGACATTGATGTCTGACACTTTGTTCAGGAAGTAGATGAGATTTCCTTAATATTCTGGAGGAATTGAAGAATAATGTAAAGACCATGACAAATATTGACTATTGCTGTGTTTTCTGGGTCATTTAGAGCTAATTTAGATGATGCAAAGCATTTATTTTTAGACACTACTAGTATCCAAGTATGTATTAGACTCCTTCAAAGGTTAATCAGACTCAACATGGGATAAAGCCATTGTGTTTGTCTAAAATCTGTGATTTGCAAATAGAGATTGGCAGGATGAACCACAAGATCTGTTATCAAACATTGCTCAGATGCACTTACTTCTAGTCACTGGTTCAGATTCAAAGCAG
>PVJD01007260.1:0-86747 GCA_004026545.1 Mormoops blainvillei | reverse complement strand
ATTCTTAATGTTGAAACAGAAGGAAAAAACCCTGAAACAAAATCCCGAAAGGTAATAAAAAGAATTGGGTTTCACCCAAAGTCCTGTAAATGGGTCAAGAAGAAAAATTAGTTTTTTAAAAAGATACAAAGAAAGAAAAAGAAAAAAACAGAGCTCTTCAGGATTTCAGCATTAATGGATAAGCCAAGTGCCGGCTACTCGAAAACAACTTAGATCGACACCCAGAACCTGACACTTCACTGGAGAATAGCCTGATTATTCAAATCTATGATGACTGCAGAAAAAAGGAGGCTGTTCTGTAAGATTCTCGTCTTTTAAGGTCGGTTAAAATATGGTGCTAATTTCAAGACACATGATTGGATGGCCTAGACCTGTGTTTCTCAGCCTCAGCGCTGGTGACATTTTGGGCCAGGCAACTGTTGTGAGCACTGTCTCGTGCATTGTGAGATGTTTAGCAGCATCCCCGACATCTGCCCACAGGGTGTGCTCCCTGGATCATGACAGTCAAAAAGGTCTCCAGCCCAGGCTGGTGTGGCTCAGTTGATTGAATGCTGGCCTACAAACCAAAGGGTTGCCGGTTCAATTCCCAGTCAAGACACATGCATGGGTTGTGGGCCAGGTCCCCACCTGGGGGCATGCAGGAGGCAACCGATCGATGTATCTCTCTCAAATAGATATTTCTCTCCCTCTCTTCGACCCCCCTTCCTCCTGCTCTAAAAATAAATAAAGTCTTGAAAAAATATATCTCCAAACAATGCCAAGTGTCCCATGTGTATAATGGGTAGTTGGCACACATTTATACAAAGTAGAGATTAAAGTTTGCATGTTTGAAAATATATTCTAAATCAGGGGACCCTGATATCCCACCTTCCAGGGGACACCCCTCGCTCGTGTTACCTCCTGAGCTCAGCCTCCTGTCTCCCCCCTACCCTCACCCCAATCTGTGGAAAAATTGTCTTCCGTGGAACCGGTCGCTGGTGCCAAAAACGTTGGGGACTGCTGCTCTAAATTACCATTATCTGCATTAGACAAAGACAAATGGAACTAGTAACACCTACAAAAGGCCTAGAGTTTTGTTTCCCAGGGGGACACAAGGGGGGAGCCAAGGAGAAGAAGGGAACAACATGTAAATTAACAAAGCAAGGTCAGCTTGGCTAGGTTAGTTGGAGACATGCTGACACAAATTAAACAGCTCTCATCTTCGAAACATTGAATAAAAACAATCATTTTGTGTTTGCACATAAACGTTTAAACTGATTCCATGAACACATAAACTGGTTTTCTTTTAATTTCTTCAACTCTTTTGTTATTAGTTTGTCTGCCCTAGTTTTCTTATTGATTTGTAAGTTATACAGGGTACAAAAAGCATTTCCCGGTTTATAGCTAATCTTTTCACTTTGTTTATGTTGTCTTTTGTCAAGCAAAGATGACTAATATCTTTTGTCATCTTTGATGCTGATAAATATTTTCTTTTTCTTTATGGTGCACATATTTGCATCTTACTTAAGAAAATCTGTTTTACCTACAACCACAAAGATACTTTCTTATTAAATTCTGAAAGTTTTATTTTTAATTGTAGACCTTTAATACACTGAGAGATGATTTTTGTTTATGGCATGAGGTAAGGATCCAGTTTTATATTTTTCTGTATAAAAAACCAGGCGTCCTAGTACTCATGGGCCCTCCTGACCAATATCAACATCTCTGTCACATAATCAATAATCAAATATGTATGGATCTGATCCTGGGGTATCTCTTCTCTTCCATTTGTTTTTTTCTTGTCACATTGTCTTAACTATTATAGTTTTGTGGTAAGTCTTGATATGGGAATGTTTTGATTTAATATGGTACAGTTTTCAGCACTCTTGGCCCTTTTTTCTTCATGTGGATTGTAAGCCTGTACGTTCTACCAAACTTGTTGGGATTTTTATTGGAATTATACTTAATGTATAGATTAATCTAGGAGAAGCATTACATTTTGATTGCATAAATATATACATCTCTCTACAGATTAGCTCTTTTTAATAGCTTTCCATAAAGTTTATAATTTTTGCCACAAGTCATGCACATATTTTATTAGGGTTACTTCTAAATTCTATGTATTTTAAAATTACATTTTCTAACTCTTTGTTACTGGCATATGAAAGTGCAATTTTTTTGTGTATTTTTAAAAAAGATTTTATTTATTTTATTTTCAGACAGAGAGGAAGAGAGGGAGAAAGAGAGAGAGAGAAACATCAATGTGTGGTTGCCTCTCATGTGCCCCCTATGGGGGTTCTAGATTGCAACCCAGGCATGTGCCGTGACTGGGGAATCGAAACCAAAGGGAGACCCTTTGGTTTGCAGGCTGACGCTCAATCACTGAGCTACAACAGTTGGGCCATATTGTTCTTATATCTTGCTGAACTCTCTGCTTAGATCCCATGTTACCCATAGATTTTCTTGGGTTTTCTATGCAGACAATCATAATATTCATATTCATACTGCTAATACTCATTTATCTCGTGAGGGTCTGTGATGTCGTGCTCAGCCAAAGTCACACAATCTGAGAGTGGGAAAGCTGAGTTCAAGACCAGATCTGTAGTACTTTAGAGCCTGTATTCTTTAACAGTTCAATTATGCTGTCTCTTCATAACCCATTTTTTATTGACTTTTTGTTTTTTTCAGTACTTACATATTTTTATTTATTTTGTAGTTTTTTCTTTTTAAAATTCTTATACATTTCTTCCTTCAATAGCTAAGGCTTTCAGCAGTAGCTTTGACTTGCATTTAAATATTAAATAAAAGCAACATAGTAGACATTTTTTTCTTTATTCTGCATTTTAAAGCAATGTTTCTATATTTCTACAATCAGGTATACTAATTATTATAGATTTATATATACTCTTTACTAGTTTAATAAAATCCCTTCTATGTAAAAATTGCTAAAACATTTTATCATTAATGAAAATAAACTTTCTAGTGCCTTCTTTTCCACATGTACTGAGATTTTTTTCTCCTCCATACTATTATTATGATGACTCACACCATTTGATGTGGTAAATTATAGAAACAGATTTGAGTTTTAGTTTTTTTCATTTATAGACTGAAGAAAATAGTCTTCACTTAGTAGGTTTTGGTGAGGATTAAATTAGACCTGTGAAAAATTGGCAGTCAGGCACAAATAAACGCCATGCTCATCAAATCTTTTTCCTACACCAGATCCACACTCCACTCTGGCTTTGTGCCCTAGGACTGTGTTACTGCTTGATGGTATTTTTGCTTTGGTCTCTGGTTCAGATCAGCCAGTAGGACGTGGCAGCACGCTATTGAGAACTTTGAGAAGGGAGAAGTTGGACTATGATCTCCACAGCCATCTCCAAGGCCGGCTGCATCTGGCTTGTCTGCATCCCTCTACTGAAGAGCTCACTTCCTGTCATGTGGCCCTTTCCAGACAGCTGTTGGATCCAGGTTCTGCTAAGATGTGAATACAGATGGTTTTAAATAAAGTATTTCTGTTCGGGGGAACATGTATTCATTGTCCTGAATGACTTAAATGATTGGGTTAATAATTATGATCTCAGATGGTATCAAACTGTTTTTTGTATTGTCATAAATCTGGACTCCTTGCAGCTTTCAAGTAGAGCCTAGCATAGTGCTCTGAAGTGTTATAAAGGGTCTATAGCATTTGTTTTGTTTAAAAGGACAAAAGAACTGGTTAGGAAAGGGTTTCAGGGATAGAAATTTGAACCATTTTAATGATTTTCAAGTTCACTGTGTTCTGCAAACCCATATTACCTCCAATCTGTGATATTCTAATGGAAATTATAGAGCATGAGTCAGATCTGAAAAGCAAAGGTGTGGGAAATTATTTCACGTATCAAAAGGAACCACAGTTACTCTAATTTTCCTGTTGGTTGTGCTGACAGTCATTCTCATTTTGGAATGTCTTCCATAATTTTGTAAAAGGTCATAGACTGACATAATGGCTCCAGTAGAGGCTAAGCACAAACTGAAAAATTGTTCAGCAATCATCCCAGTGAGAAAACTGGAGCAACCCTTCATTTAATGATGTTTTTGCCCATAGTATATTTTGAATTATCCCAGGGGAGAAAAAAAAAAGAATTTTAGGTGCACTTTAAAATCCAAGGTGCTAGAGACTATAGTTTTCCAGTTCTTTTTCAGAGGTTAAACCATTACCTCTGGAAAAGGATAATTGAAAACCATAACCCACTGGTCTATCCCTTCCTCAGTGTTTAATATTTTGTATTTCATCTATACATCTATATATAGAGTTCTATCTAAAGAGAAAGGTAATAAATATTACTGAATATGGGTTCTTGAAAAATATTTAAAATGTATAATTTCAAAATAAATAGTCCTAAATATAGTTTCACATTATTGAATCTCTGCAGAGTTCATCTACCTCACCAGTAATGATAAAGGACATTGACTTGTGTTTATGTGTTCTATAAACAAAGTTTACAGAAGCTCTAATAATTATATGAAAATAAACCAAAGAGAAAAAGAATGTAGAGATTCTCTGGATTGGCTCATTGAAAATCCTCCCCAACACTGTTCTGTTGTGCCTTCTTGTGCTGAAAAACTAGCAATGACATGTATTACATTTCCCAGTCTCTCTTAAAGGTAGAGTTCCAGGTATAATGCAGGTTCCATCTTTCAGAGAGGCTGTCACTCATAACTGAGTTATGTGGAGGGAAAGACAGAATTTGGGGCACTCATCTTGCCAGTGGAGATCATGGCAGAGGCGGCATGTTTGTGTCAGCAGCTGTGACAGAGACTTTCTGATTTGACAGCTTCCTATTGTGGAAGAAGCAGCAGCTTCTGGAAGCTCCCCCATTTCTGCAGCCATGCCAACAACTCCTTGAGCTGCCTCTACCTCTTAAGGAAAAGTCTCTGTCTTACATTAGTGGAATGGATTCTGTTGCCTACCTAAAATCCCTACCTAAGATTGTTGCATATTATAGATCATTACATTTTTAATAGAGCTGAAATTTACTATAACAGGAAAAGAATATGACCTTTGAAATACACTTCTAAATACAGTTGTTTTACTTAGTTTGCACTACACAGTGTGCAAGGTGCTTGCAATACAGCTCTCAAGGAATTCTCCATGCGAGTTTGTAAACACGGGTGCAGTGAGCACCAGGGAGGGGGCGAGGAGAGGTTGACAGGTAAAAAGATCCAAATAGTAAACATGACTGTAAGAGCAACAGATAAAGCTCTCCATTCTTTGAAGCCTAACACTCTTTGAAACAGAGAATTTAGGAAGGGAGAAAGGCTATGGGAAGGAAAAAAGGGGGAAAAAGAAAGAGGAAGAACATCTGACAGTTCATAATATTGTTTACCCTGCAGGATATAAAAAGATTATCTTATTTAAAATGTCATTAAAATATACCAAATAGGTTGAAAACATTGATCCCATTTCAGAGGTGAGAAAATTGAAGATCAGTGTCTGGGGTTTAAAACCATATCCATCTATTTCCAGACCCTACACTGTTTTTAACTTAGTCTCGTGTGATGGGAGTAGGGAGAGATTTACTAAAATTTCTGGTTATCTTTGCAAATGCCCAGTCTATAGCATTTTTCCCTGGGCTTTAATTAGAGCTCTATGATTTTTTTCTGCTGCATAAATTTAAAGTTTTATACTTCGGACATGTACTGAATATATTTGAAATGAGGACATGAATGTTTCCAGATGTTTCTTCTCACTCCTGAACATTTTGCTGATTTGGCCTGATAGTTCCTATAAATAACTCTGTGAGGCTGGGAAGCGTAAAGTCGGGGCAACAAGCCTGCCAGGATGAACTGCACATTTGTGACAACACAGAATTCCCTTAGAGATTTAAACCAAACAACCATGTAAATGAATAAACTTTTTAAGGACATGCTTCATCACCAGAGTTTATTTATTTTGATAACTGCTTCTAATTAGCTAATGTAACGCATTACATGGGTAAGAAAATGCTTAATAATATGAGACTTCATTGCTATTTCAGATCAAATGAGAGGTTTGTATATGTATTTGCCAGGCGTGTGTGTGTGTGTGTGTGTGTGTGTGTGTGTGTGTGTGTTGAGAGGATTCATTCAAAAGAAGTTGGAATTTCAGCTGGAAAAAGAGATTACATTGCATGTGTGATATGAAAAAGATTCTTCTGTTAGTAAGCATTACCATTCTCAACCCTGAAACAAACAATGGCTAAAATTTATTTTAGGTTAAAGTACATACTAAAGCTAAGTTACATGGCTATCCATTTGTCAGGGAACTCTTGTGTGTTAATCTAGCGCCCCCTTGTGTAATAACTTTTAATAACAAAGTTTGGGAGTGAGTTCATACTGTACTGTTTCATTTCTAATTCTGAAGGAACTTAGTCAGTGGATAGTGGCATTATTTTATTTTCTTTGTGGAGATTTTATGGCATTTCAAAAGGCATGCATAATAAAAACTATAAAAAAGAAGATACAGGACATTTCTTAAGAAAATCAAATTCATTCTCAAGAGGCAGAGGAAACATAATTTTGTAAAACAGGACAATTAGTTCTCATAGATTCTTGAAATTTTATGGTAACAAGAAAACGTGGCTCTCGAATGCGAGTGCGGCGTGTTTGGCCCTTGTGTCTGCTGTGTGGGTGCTGCTGTCACCACGTGGGGCTGGCACAGGCTAGGAGCATTGCTGATACTTCATACAATACATCCTTTTCTGAAAAATTTTTTTTAATGTGATAAAAAGCACATAACGTGAAATTTACATTCTTAGCCATTTTTACGTGCACAGCACAGTAGTGTTAACTATGTGCACGTGTCCTACAGATCTCTAGAACTTTCTCATCTTGCAGAACTGAAACCCTATGGCCGCTGAACAAACTCTCCTTTTCCCTTTCCTGACAACTTTTCCTTTCCTCAGGAAATCTCCCGTGAAAAGGTAGGAGCAGCATGGCTCTAATCGAAGGCAGGGGAAGCGGTGCCCAGTCCGCTGGCCCTCCCTCCGGGTAGGCACTAAGGTGTGTGGTTCCCGGAAACCCGTGGGCTTCTCAGGTTCATGGCTTGACACCACGGTTACAGACCTTGCTCCTCCCCACTGTTAAGAGTTGAATCATGTCCTCTCTCCCAACCCCCAAATTCATACATTACAGCCCTAACTCCCAGTGTCTCAGAATGTGGCCTTACTTGTAGATAGATCTTTACAGAGATAATCGGGTTAAAATGAGGTCATTAGGGTGGGTTCCCATTCAACACATACAAGGTCTGTTACCTCCTCAGTTAACTGTATTCCTAAGTATTTTATCTTTCTGAGGTGATTATAAATGTAAATACAATTGTTTTCTTAATTTCTCTTTCTGACAGTTCATTATTACTGCATAAAAATGCAACTGATTTCTGAATATTTATTTTGTATCCTGCTACTTTACAGGATTCATGTATCAGTCTTTATCAGAAGAGGAACTTTTTGAAGATAAAGGCAGAGGTCAGGGTGATGCCTCCGCAGGCTAAGGAGCACCGAAGGTTGCTGGTAAACCACCAGGAGCAAGGGGAGAGGCCTGGACACGCTCTCCCACAGACCTCAGGAGGAGCCAGCCCTGATGATTCACCTTGAATTTCTGGCCTCCAGAACTGTGAAAGAATAAAGTGCTCTTGTTGAAGCCCCTTAGCAAGCTGATGCCCCACATTTGCCCTCAGTGGCACTGTGGGTTGTTACTGAGACCTGAAGTAGCACAGTGGACACTGACTTAAGGTTTAGGCTGAACGATGAAAGACCCAGAGAGATGACTATTTTGTATCGTAATGCAATTAAATGTTCCATTATAGAAAATAATTAACTCAGTGAAAATATGTTTTCTAATTTCCCACAAAGGAGTTCAGAATATTGTACTCCAAAATATGCCTCTTTGATGTAAGGATTACCCTGAGTTGGTTATTTTTAAGAAACAGAGGACTTGGGAGAAGCTCTGAAAACCAAGTAGATGCCATCCTTTCATAAGGGACACTTACATTACATCTAAGGAAGCCCCGCCCCCTTATCCATAGGGATACATTCCAAAACACCAGTGGATACCTAAAACCACAGGTAGCAGTGAAATACACACACACACACACACACACTACATTTTTCTTATATACATACCTATGATGAAGTTTAATTTATAAGTTAGGTACCATAAGAGATTAATAACTATAATAGAATAATTATAAAAATACACATTAATAAAAGTTTCATGAATGGCTTTGGGACTATTATTAAGAAAAATAAGGTTACATGAACACAATACTGCAACAGTGCAGCAGTTGACCTGATAGCCTAGACACTAAGTGACTAATGGCATGGAGAAGCTGAACAAAGGGATGATTCATGTCCTAGTCAGGAGGGCATGAAAGGGCATGAAACTTCATCACGTTACTCAGAACATCAGAAAACTTAACATTTATGAATTGTTTATTTATGGAATTATTTTATTTAATATGTTTGGAGCATGGTCAACCACAGGTAAGTAAAACCATGGAAAGTGAAACTATGAATGAGGAGGAAACACTCTATAAGGAAAACCTTCATTTTAAAAAATGTTATTATTCAACTATAATTGACACTCAAAATTATTTTAAATTAGTTTCAATTGTATAGCATAGTGGTTAGAAAATTATATAATTTATGAAGTGATCACCTGATAATTATTATACCCACCTGGCACCATACACAGTTATTACAATGTCAGACTAAGTTCTCTGTGCTGTACTTTACACCCCTGTAATTATTTTGTAACTACCAATTTGTACTTCTTAATCCCTTCACCTTTTTCACCCAGCCCATCAACCCACCTCACATCTGGCAATCCTCAGTTTGTTCTCTGTGTCTATGAGTCTGTTTCAATTTTGTTTATTTATTTATTTTGTTCTTTAGATTCCACATATAAGTGAAATTATATGGTGTTTGTCTTGCTCTGTCCAACATACTTCACTTAGCATAATACCCCTGAAGTCCATCCATACCTCATAAATGATAAGGTTTCCTTCTTCACTATGGCTGACTAATGTTCCATTGAATAGATGCACCACTTCTTCCTTATCCATTTATCTTGTCTATTTGTGGGCACTTAGGTAGCTACCATATTTTTGTTATTGCAAATAACACTGAAATGAATATAGGGGTACATATCTTTTCTAATTAGTGTTTTGGATTTCTTTGGATATATGGAAGTGGGCAAATAGTTTTACAGTTATAATACAAATAAATGATACAATAATTAATTTAAAAATAATACAAGAATAAACTCTGTTTCACATCCTCACAACTGCAAACCTACTTTTGCCTTCCCTGCTATCCAGAAGTAGAATTGCTGGGTCATAATGTAGTTCTATCTTTAATTTCTTGAGGAACCTTCATGCTATTTTTCAAAGCAGCTTTACCCATTTGCAATCCCACCTATGTTGCCCTAGGGTTCCCTCATCTCCACTTCCTCACCAGCACTTGCTGTTCGCTTATTTATTGATGACAGCCATTCTGAGAGGTGTGAGGTGATATCTCATTGTGGTTTCAATTGTATTTCTCTGATGATTAGTGACCTTGAGCATCTTTTCATATTCATATGATCTCTACGGAGAAGTGTCTATTCAGGTTCTTTGCCCAGTTTTGTTTGTTTGTTTGGTTTTTGTTCTATTTAGTTTTTTGTGTTGAGCTACCTGGCTTTTAAGAAGGATTTTATTTAATTAATTAATTAATTATTTTTAGAGGGAAGAGAAGGAGGAGAGAGAGAGAGGGAGAGAAACACTGACGTGTGAGAGAAGCACTGATGGGTTGTCTCTTGCACAGCCCCCCAACCGTCTCATAACTTTTCTGAGTACAGGTCTGTTACCTCCTCGGTTAACTGTATTCCTAGGTATTTTATCTTTCTGATGCGACTGTAAATGTAAATGCGATTGTTTTCTTAATTTCTCTTTCTGTCAGTTCATTATTGCTGTATAAAAATGCAACTGATTTCTGAATATTTATTTTGTATCCTGCTACTTTACAGGATTCATGTATCAGTTCTAGTAGTGTTTTGGTGTAATCTTCAGAGTTCTCTCTACAAAGTATCATGTCATCTATAAATAACGACAGTTTTACTTCATTCTTTCCAATTTGGATGGCTTTTATTTTATTTTTCTTGTTTGATTGCTATGGCTAGCACTTCCAATACTATGTTGAATAAAAGTAATGAAAGTAGCAACCCTGTCTCTCCTCCCCTATACGCAGAAGCTTTCTGAACATTTATTTTTATTTAAAATTGTTTTAAAGTAACTTCCTGAACATCAAGATATTCCACCATAAGTATGTCAAATGAATCTTTAAAAAAACAAAAACATTTTTCTATATAACTAAAATAACATTTTCTCAGTTAAAAATATTGTTTTAAATCTTTTGTATCACCTAATAACCAGTTCACATTTAAATTTCCCTAAATGGCCCCCAAATCATATATAATTACAAAACAGGATCCAGTTTGTGATCACACATTGCACTGATTGCTAGGTCTTTAAGCCCCTTTTTGGCCTGGCCAGTCACCTTTTAATGGCGCTGTCTTGCTGAAGAGACTGGCTTACAATGATTTATCTGATGGTTACCTGTGGCATCACTTACCTTTTCCTGTAAGTTGGAGATTATATATAAAGGCTTGATTAGATTTGAAACTTTTGGGCTACAATACATCCCAGATGATGTGCTTTACTTCATATTGTATGTTGTCGGAGGACTCAGGATATCCGGTTGTCCACCCGTGGGACCCCCCTGAAAGAGACCACTGCGGGGCGGGGATAACATCTTGATCCCTCCATTAGTATTAGTGTTATTGTAGCCCCCTACAGGTGTCCACTTCCCCACCAATCATTCTTCTAAGAGAGCCAACACAAGTTCCTTGCCTGAATCAATGATTGGATTATTTCAGGATTATTATTTTATTATTTTAAAATTTTATCATTACTGTATGTTGACTGGGGGATTTCTCTTTAGCTGGGGCTACCTGGTTACACTTGTAAGGGAGACAAAAATCATTTGTCCTCTACCCTTTTAGATTCTTGACCGAGAACTCCCTACAATAAAAAGACAGGTTAACAGGAGAAAACCCAGCAGAAATTTAATAACATGGATACCTCTTGTGTATATGTTATACATTCAGGAAAACTGAGTAACTCTCTGAAGTGACCCAAGCCACTACCTTAAAAACCATATCTAGCTAAGATAAAGAAGATGTGGAGTGGTAAGGGGATCCAGTTATGGGAGGTTATCAGGCAAAACACAGCAAACAGGGTGAATTTAAATAGTTACCGTCTCCACTGGTAAGAGTTAGTCATTCTTCCCTTCCTGGTGCAGGAATCGACCTAATACCCATACTCCCTTGCTTTTCTACATAATAATATATCTTACAATGTCTCCACAACAGTGTGTCTTTATCTTTTTCTTTCTTTTTTAATTCTCACCTGAGAAATATATTCATTGATTTTAGAGTCAGAGGAAGGGGGTGGGGAGGAAGGAAGAGAGAGAGAGGGAGAGAGAGAGAAGGAGAGAGAGAAACATTGTTGTGAAAGAGAAACATCAATTGGTGGCCTCCCATGTACACCCTGACTGAGGATCAAACTGGCAACCTAGGTATGTACCCTGACAGGCCATCAGACCTGTAACCTTTCGGTGGGTAGGACGATGCTCCAACCAACTGAACCACAGGGCCAGGGCTTTACCTTTTTCTAACTTCATATAATGAGTTCCCTAATCCAGCATCTTTTAAATAGTCTCACTCTGTTTAGGGGCTATGTAGCTTCACAAGAGGAGATAAAGCCAAGAAAAATGTATTCTCATGCCCCGCCTCTCTCCCCGCCACAAAATGGTGGCGGCAGGGCAATCAGCAGCATGTCGGGCTCTGTGGGCAGCAGTCACGGTGATTCCTTGTCAGGCCCCGTCTACAGTGATGTTTGGGACTTTGTTCCCAGAAAGCCTTGAATCTGGTTTTCCAGTCCACCCAACATTTCTCTGGGCTGCCTGACATCCTTTAATAAATGGCTTTATCTGCTTAACTGGCCAGAGTATGCCTTTCTTGCTTGCAACTAGAAGCTCTGACGTAAATATTCTTTATGAAAAAATGATTAAAGAATACTAGAAAGTGAGAAAAAGGAGTGTACCACCTGCCTTTACTTCATCTGTAATAAATGATCTTTGACCCACTCTCTCTTAGCTTGTCTTCAACATGTCTTTTATCCTATTTTTTTTTTGCTTAAAAAAGTAAAAAAAAAAAAAAGGAAGAAAGAAAGAAGCAACCGAATTTTGAATTCCGTGTTTTTCTTTTTCCTTATGCATTAGGGTTATAATTGAAGATATTAAACTGAAGTTTAGCCCTCTGCCCCACACCATCATTTCCCAGGAGCCGTTACCGTTTTCCTGTTGCTCTGTCCGTGGGGCACTCAGGGTAGCCCTGGGGCAAAGAGGAGAATGAGATTGTTGACTTTTGGGTTCCTGCAGAGATTCTTGTAAATTTCTCTCAGCTGTGGAGACATTAATCTTTAAACCTTGATTTTCAATTTCAAAAGCCAGATATCTCAGGCTAATAAGAAATTTGGTTAGTTGGTTTTTAGCAATCCAAACATATTATCTTTGAATATGTAAGGGTGGAAAAATTTCCCCTTCTTCCCTTCTGTGTTCTTTTGGCTGGTCTAAGAATCAAATTGACATAGGATAGATTAACAGGAGAAAAACAAATTTAATTACATACATACAGGAGCCCATAATGACAGGAGACTCAAAGGCAGTCAGGCCACTGAAGCTAATGTATCACCCTGAGCTAAAGAGAATGGGGTCAGGTCTGGGGTTTTAAGGGGGAAGCAGACAATACACAGGAAGGTGAGAAGAGCTACTGTTTGGTAAACAGTTCCTTCCTCTGCCATGCAGATAAGTCTTTCTGATTTAAAAAGTTATTTCTGGTATAGCCCTCTAGCTGGTTCGGGCTCCCAACAGAAATTTGTTTAGGCATTTAAGGGGGAACTAAAAAGCATTTTCTGTGTCTGGTTGGTCGTAATTGGCTTCTGCTTCCAATAATCAATATGCCCAAAGTGGCACATTTGTGTGGTGGTGCATCCCACCTCAAATATTAAGGGCAAAACCAGGAGACCTCATACCCTAATGTTTATACCCAAACATAGAGCTGAGAAGAGTGGAGGATTTCCGAAGGAGAGTTTGGGTTTGTCTCCCACTCCTAAAGGAGCTGTGGCTGGGTGGGTACGTGGGCCAGCAGAAGCCTTGGGGTGACGCAGGCGGATAGGAGAGAGTTTTGCGGCTGCCCCAGAGCGGAGGGGTGCAGCAGAAGCAGTCACCGAGGGACTACAGGGACAATTAACATCAGCAGCAAGTGTCCACAGAGAAGTGACCGGTGACGGACCCTTGCCTGCCCGCGATACCTCGGTCCTTGTTACGTATCCTTTAGCTCACTGCCTGGAATACGGGAGCTCAGCAATACTGTTGCTCCTGTTGTTACCACTGTTATTTTGAACAGGCAGGGGCAGTCCTCAGACAATGCTGGAATCAAGCACTCGCCCAGTTACTACTGAGAGGAGGAACTGGCTCTTTCCCAAGAGAACAGTGCACAGAAGTGCTCTGGGCACACGGAGACCTGGGAGGGTCAGAGTTGGGAATGAAGTGGAACATTGGATTCCGGGAAGCCGGGAACCCTGAACTTTGCTGGTGACTCCACAGCCTCTGATGTTAAAGGAGTGGCAAGCAGGTTGCAGAGATTCAGGGAAAGGGAGTAGAAAAGGGGGTGCTCAGAGGCCTGTGGCCAAGAGAAAAGACTTGGATTTTCAGACTTTGTAGAGCCTTCAGTGACCAGTCCGGGTAAAGCAAAATGTGACCTAGTAAGGCTGGTAACCAGGGACTTAATTTTCTCCTCTTTCTCTTGTGTTCATTTCTGGGAGAGGTGGGTTTCCCATGGCTCCTCTGATTCTGCCTGACCCTCCCCCTGAGCCTCTTACTTCTGTTTTTGATCTCTTGATTCTTACCCACCAGGCTGTAAGGCCTCAAGGTGCTTTTTATGGTTAACGTATATGTTTACTTTTAGAATGTGTGGGGATTTGTATTCCTTTCCCCTTAATAGAGTGTAAACTCCTTTGAGACGAGGAGTCCGCCTTCTACAAGATGGCTTATATTATGTGCTATGCAAACAGGGTAGAATTTTCAAACGTTAACTGACTGACATCAATTCTGACGACAGTGCTCCCGGCTCTGTCGTCAGAATCGCAGCCGAGAATATCAAATAGCACTAGATGTCCCAAATGTGTTTGTTTTTCTTTCCCAAGAGGACTAGATGGCATTTTCCTAAGCAATGTCACCTGAGTGCCTCACCAAACCATAACCTTGTCCAATAAATTTGGCTGGCACATGACATCATAAAAGTTGACGCTGAGAAACTTACAGATGAAACAGGATTTCTGGCTTTCCCTGTTGGCTCGAAGTATTTGGAGTGTTTGTTCATGTGTTCCTGACTTTTTTTCACATTTCAGTTTATTAAAAACTTTGCATTGATTGGAAAATTAATGAAGCTTAATATGATACTATATGTAAAACACATAACACAGCTTTTGCACCAAGCAAACTCTCCCTATGTGAGCTATTCTTATTACCGGATGACAAGAGAAATCATCTTATTCCTCCTTAACTGATGTAACAATAGGTCACGTTATATGAGAAAGCAATGTCTGAGTTGTTGACACACCCACACTATTCTCCCTGCATTTTCTCCTTTCTCAAGTGGTCACAAATATTAGCACAGGGAGAACTGCATGAAAAGAAACCGCTCTCTCTGTGCAGTTTTCGAGGGCTCCGTTATCCAGAAAGGACTGGCCTCATGTCTTGTTTCCTCGGGGACATTTTGCACAGCCACATTCAGTGTGACTGTTGGCAGTCGTGGCAGGGAATATTTTACTCAGCCAAATCTAGACACCCATACAATCTTAAAACTTGATAAGGAAGCTAAAGCCTTTCTTGGAAAATTGATTTGCAAGAAATTTACTGTCTGTTCAAGTAGTCCACCCATGTTGAGATAGATCTCTAAGGACCCTATGATGGGATTTAAGTCTGTAAAATGTGTAGGAGACAATTTCCTGTATTGAACATGCTTCTCCTTCAGCCAAGAAAGTAGTGTTACTTTTTCCTACCAGGGAGCTTTAAAAGAGGATTAGCAATGTCACTGTGTGCCTCACATAGGGGTTCTCAAATCTCCATCTACATCACACTCAGTTGGTGAACTCTGAGAAAAGTCAGGATCTAGGGCCTCTCTCCATCTCCAGGTCCTCCCATACACATAGATTCTCATTTAATAGGTCTTGGAGGGAGTCCCAGGAATCTGCCTTTTTAACTGGTGTACCAGGTGACTCATTGGCAGATGGTGCACAGGCCGCAATTTGAGAGCAACCTGGTAAGTGGACTGGTAGAGTCCATTCACAGACTTTCATTCAACGAGCATTTCCGGAGTCACAAGATAAAACTGGGTATCATGAACAAAAACTGTGCATGTAGTGTATTAGAATAATAAAGAACACTGATGAAATAGTTTTCAAAGCATGTTCCCATTCTTTGTTCCCTTTCCCTATGAGTATTTCCATTTCTCTCCCTCTCTCTTTCTCTTTCTCTCTCTCTCTCTCTCTCTCTCTCTCTCTCACACACACACACACACACACACACACACACACACACACGCACACATCATTTCCCCAGGTTTCTATGGCTACCAGATGACAGACATGGCTAATATCCAGAATTTTTGATGGCTGGGGCTGAAAGGAAGAAAGCTATAATGATAGATACACTACCCACCCCCCTCCCCAGAAAAAAAGACAAGAGCAGGAAGCTGTACTTACACAAATGTTCATCGCTGTGTTTATCACGGGGAAAAATGGGAAGAAGCCTGAACATTCATTGGTAGGAGCCTGGTTTTAGAAAAAAACGTAATCATGTATCCATACAATGGAATATTCTGAAGTCCTTCGAAAAGAAAAGGAAGATCTTTAACATAGAAAAATATTGTGGAAAAAAGTTATGCATGAGTTTAAAATTCTGAAAGGCGTTTGCTTCCGAGAGAGAGAGAGAGAGAGAGAAGGAGACATTGAATTACAGCTCCATTCCTTGGCACTCTGGTGAGCAGGTGCTTTTGGACCATGTTAATCAGCAGAGACTTCGCTGGACTCTCTATGGAACAGTGCATAGGAGATTATTACTCTAAATTAAGTTGCATGCGAACTCGAGGAGCATCTGGCAAAGAAATAGCTGCGTTGGGCGTGATGGGCATTGACTGGAGGCTTTTGTCCTTAGATTCACAACTCTCTCCTTAACTGTAATGATAACATTTACTCTTTTATTTCATATGATATAACAGTGTAATATTAATGCATGTATCTAACACAGTAATATAATAAAGGTATTAGTTTATGGGTCAAATATTATAAAAATAATACCTAATAATTTTAAAATAATAATTGTTATACACTTGTCAAAGGGAAGGCTTTTAGCAATCTTCTTGGAGAAGGTGAATCTTTGAGTCTTGAAAGGCAATAATTGGTTGGAAGGAAGGGAAACAAAGCACATATTAGAAAAAATAAAAGTTTACCGACTCACAACTACAGAGCACATTAAGTTGGTATTTTATTAATGTTTCTTGTATGCTTTTCGGAATTGAGTATTGTGTATTATCACTACCATTCTCCTTCCAACCAATTACTGAATGCCTCTCCAGGGCAGGCCCTAAGGAGGCAAAGGTGACAAGACAAACTTCCGGCCTTGGAGAGACCACAGTCTTACCCTTTATTTTTCAATCTGCGATAAATTCCGATCAAAGCGAAACAAGCAGAGATGCATCCCTCAAAAGGCGGTCTTCACTTGCACAAAGGTTCTTACATGGCAGGCTAGTGTCTTTAGCATCTGGTTTATTATTTTTAACAAGGTGAAATGCTTTTTACGCCTGTCAATACTGAAATTTAGTCTTTTGGGAAACAAATGACTACTTTCATTTTTTTCATTTTATTCATGAAAAAAAAAATAGCCTGAAGGAAAATAACATTTAATCCCCCTAAGAGTAGCTTGTAACATTTCGAGGTCATGCACCCTCACCCTCCTTGAGAATCTGACAGAAGAGAGAAACTGTCCTCTGCATGCACAGAGGCACACGCCCACGAAATAGGGCAGGCAATTTCAGGAGCCCACGGACCCCAAACCCATCCATGCACACCAGTCAATCTGGCCTGCTCTAGAAGTTTGTCCGTTTCAAATGCAAACTTGGCACTATTTATTCAGCAAATATTTTCAGAGCACCTACACTATGCAAAAGTGCTTATGTTAGAAGCGGGGTAGCGATCTGTGTTTACCAGGACCTCTGGGTGATTCTGACGCACGTTAAAGTTTGAGGTCTAATGGCGTAAACCGAAATGTGCTGTCCTCCAGCCCCATCCCGCAGATGTGCTGATTTATTTGGTCTTGTGTAACGGGCCCATCATCGTTGTGTTTAAACCCTCTCTAGGACATTCTCATAGAAGGGTATAGTTGAGGCTGGTTGGTTTAAACACTGGAAATGTGCTTTCTGGTTCTTGATAAATATCTATAAGCACAAAAGGAAGAAAACCTTTTATCTACGCCAATGTACCTATGGCTCTCAGCATGCATGGTGGCCCTAGGCTGGGAGCTCTAAAGGGGTCCAGTGGGACAAGGCTGTCCTGCTTCATTCAGGAGGGCACTTGAGGAGCTAGGGTCCAATACCCCACCTCCCCTCAACAGACTCACTGTTCAAGAACAGGAGCCCCAAATCTTGCTTTCCAGTTAATTAGTAAATATTAATACCTCTTTTAGAATTGTTTTAATGGAAAAGAGAAGCTACAACCTCTGAGTGGTCTGTCTGAAACTAGAGGATAGGAAATCCATTCTTGAGGTGGAGGCTTTCAACTTCCAATTGTTTTCCTTAGTGAAAAATAGATCAATTTTTGTTACTGATCAGCCAGTCTGCTAACAATTTCTGTTAAGATACCTATTTCACAAGTAATGGAGAAATCATTGCTTTGAAGAGTTTGTAGGCTTTTGATTCACAAGAGACAATTTTTGCAAGTCACTGTCCTCTGGAATTTCTGCATGGAGTCACTAGTGCCAGATAAAAGACACCACCTTGCTCAATTAAGGGTTTTTAATTTAATAATGAAATATACATATAATTTAAAAAATAATAAATGTTACCATTTTATTGAGCATTTAGTATAAATGGACACCATCCCATTGGATATATTATATATACTAGCTAATATATTCTTTATAAGAATCATTCAGTTATTATTATTCCCATTTTGTAGATGTTGTTCAAAGCCAAATACTCAGGATTCAAACCCAGACCTTTCTGATTCCAGAACCTATGGATTTTTCACCATATTGTACCATCTTCCATCCTGTTATGACACATTGAATCCTATTATTCATATGCTTCATAAATTACCATGTGTAAAGACCCCTATGACAGAACTCCAAACTCCTTTTGTAAATAAGCACTTAAAATGTTTGGGAAGGTAGTTGCCCAGTGCTAACTGTCTACCTGTTCTCATTCCTAAAAGAGCTTCCTCTGCTTTATGCTGGCATCACACTCTCATTCAATATTGAATTTAACTCGGCAGTTGTATGAGAGCCAGTAGAGTGGATTAATTTAGTCATACAATCATCTATTACTGTATTCGAGTAACATAGAGCAAAATATTGCTCTAAGATTATCTGTTGTCAAGGTGAAGAAAAGCTAACCATGTTGTTTAAGCAAGAAACTACCCACTTGGGACCTGACGAATGCAATCTTTCCTTATGTTAAGGAAATAAACAGAATTTACCAAATCTTTACTTGGATCATTTACAGGATCCTGACAAGACAACGGCCTGTGTGAAGAGAGGGTTTTAGGCAAAAGGGAATTTTGGTACACATGCTATTGAACAACACCGTGATTCTGCCACATACATATTAATCATTATGATGACTTATTTGGCTTGTAACAAAATACTCCTGCTGTACTCCCTGGGCACAAGCCCGAAATGTAGAGTCTTTCTTTTAAAGAGTCTCCACATCTTTCCACCTCGGAAACCTGGAGGACTGTAAAGACATTAAAAGTCTTCTGGGCCCACCAAGTTAGTCACTCAATCAGGTCCACATATAGTAAAGACACAATTGTACAGTTCTGCAATCTACCCATAAGGCTGTTTCACATCCTTGCCTTGCAACTTTGATTTATAAATGCTAATGATAATTTTTAATTCTCAGCTTTATCATATTAGAGATAAATTAGGTAAACTAGAGATTAGAGAGGTGTATTTCATCACAAGAAAAAGTAGAATAAAAAGATCAGCTTAGAGGAAAAGGAGAGTTTCAAGCAAAAATGGTAAAAATAACTTTGGTGCATGCTGCTTGTTTTCTTACCACAACCATGGTGCCTAAATGCTCAGGACTTGCTTTGGCCTGGAAGTGCCAAATTTTCAATAAAGAGATGATTTTATGCTTGTTAGGAATATCTCTTTCTCCATGAACATTGATTTACTACATTAATGAACCTTTTCAGA
The DNA here is from genome assembly GCA_004026545.1 of Mormoops blainvillei. Lineage (NCBI taxonomy): Eukaryota > Metazoa > Chordata > Mammalia > Chiroptera > Mormoopidae > Mormoops > Mormoops blainvillei. The sequence continues at coordinate 67,173 of PVJD01007260.1, read as the reverse complement.
AAATGGAGTTTTTAATCTATAAAATATCTATCTGGTCAGGCACAAGTAAAAAGAGAAATGCTTAATTCAGCACATGCTAACCTAATGCCACTGTCATTCATTTACATTTTATTTATGGAAAATCAGATGTTAAAATAACTTTTAAAGTCTAATGCAGCATTTTTAATAGTAATAAAGAGGAAACAATCTAAATATTAATCATTCAAATAAATTATTGTACAATCATTTGATTGTAATGCTCTTTAGGATCTTTAGAGGCATTCTTCAAAAAAAAATTTAGTATATGGAAAATGTTCAGAAAATAATTCTGAGAGAAAAAAGATATAAAATTGTTCCCAATGAACAAAACATGTAAATACATAAAATATTAGAAAGTAATAGAATAAAATATTAGCTGTATTTTTATATGGGAGGTAGGGTTATGAGTAATATTCACTTTATTATTTTTTAAATAAATATTGTACATTGGGCACATATTTATGTTTAATAAAAAATATTATTGCAGTCTATCAGTAGGAAGAAAAGTAAACATTTTGAGGAATCTGACAAATAAGTAACTAAAGTTGCCTAAGTGAAATGATAAATGTCCTCTATCAGTCTCCTTAGCGATATTCAAGTTTGGATGTAAAACTTCCATGAAAGTATGTCTGTTTTACAGGAAACCACAGGTTGCTCACATCTGTCTTCGGGAGTCTGGTCTTCTAAGATACTGGTTTGTGTATATCCATTGTTTTATGAAAGAAATAGAAAGAAGATGCTGGTATAAAGTATGTTCTCAAATTTGTTGAATAATGATGAATGAATGAATGAATGAATAGGAAATGATTCCTCAGATTATGATGAGTGAAAAGGTCACCTTTACCCACTTTCTTTTACCATTGCAATCTTGAATTATTTTTTTCACCAAACAGAAAGTATGTTTTAGAATATTTTTTGTATAAATATTTTAAGCATAATTTTCTTTAAGCCTTCTCTAAGAGGATTAGTCTTACTTGCTTATAACAGCATTATGAATTCAACTAATAATAAAACTGCATGTGTTTTAATGAGGGTGTGACTTTTTTTCTGACAATACAGAAAAGAAAGCATCAGACTTTGAACTTGCATGCAATTCTATGAAAGCCTTGAAAACAACAGAAGCTCCTCCCAGCAGCACAAAGCTTTCTGGGTGCTTCCCTGTAATAGAGTTTGGCAACCAAGTCCACGGACATTACACAGTAAGTACCACCCATAGCTCTGCTTCCAACTGCTTTGTTGGTAAAAATTTTGAAACCCTGGAAGTACTAAGCTCAGAAGCTAGACCTCGGTGGAAATGAAAAGCAATGGATATTCTGAAATCCCAGAAGAGAACAGTGTCTAGGTCCACCCAATTAAGAAACCACTTACCCTAAAAAAAATTTGAATTTTTGTACTCTTGGCACTTTGTGGCTGTTTACCAGTCTCTGTTTGGCATTGAGTCTCACAATCACTTTAGTGCCTTTTTTTCCAACAGATAAGAATGAATCAGCCTATGACATTTCAAGAAAAGAAGTATATAAAAATACTTTAAATTTACTATTTGATTGTTTTTCCCCATGCTTTGAGACTATGAAGAATTTGAAGGTGCTTTTAGGTAACACATAAAATACAAATTACATAAATCAGGATTAGATAAAATGAAGTGAAGTAATCAGATACACACACATGCTCACGCACACTCAGGTCAGACTGTCCAACATAACTGGCCACAGGTGGGACACAAATTTGGCTTTGAGCTTCTTGGAAAACATAGCCCAAAGGAAAGGTCAGTTGCATTAATATTCACTGACCAAAGGAAGGAAACTTAGTTTTTCAGGCCAAGCAAAGATTTTATAGCACTCAGTTCTGGAAGAAATTACTCAGAGGACAGCATATAAGAAACACTTAAGTTCAGGCTGAGGCAAAAGTAGGTTTAAAGTTGTGAATATGCAAAACAGAAGGTTTATTGTTATATTATTATTTGTTAATTACTGTATTTTCCATAAACGACTGTAAACCTACTTTTACCCCACCCTGTATATGGTACATAGTGACCTCAATAATATTCCCACAGCAAATATAGATATACAATCCATAGACTGTTTCTTGTAGTCTTTCCAAAAAATATAAATTTCTTTTTTTTTTCAAAGACTTAATTTTTGTTTTTAGAGAGAGTGGAAGGGAGAGAGAAAGGAAGGGAACCATCAACCAGTTGAATGCACCTTGACTGAGGACTGAACCCACAACTCAGGCATGTGCCTTGAGTGGGAATTGAACCGGGGACCTTTCACTTTGTGGGATGATGCCCAACCAACTGAGCCACACCAGTCAGGGCCCAAAGATATAAATTTTATGATATTTAATAGCAACCCAGGGAGCTCAGTCTGCAGTGAATCAAAATAGTGCCCAAGGATGTCACTTTCTTGGATATTTTGTTCAAACCCTAAGTAAAACCTACATTAAAAAATCAGAATGGATGGATTGCTTCACTTTAATTCATTTATCTGTCAATAGACGTAAGTATGAAGTGTCATTGACTGAAGGAGTTTCCTGCAAATGCCTGTAAGATTAACCAAAGCTGGTATTGCTATTCTTTAATAAAATCAAGGGTTATAAACCAATTCATCCTGACGAACAATTTTATCTTTCTGACAAAGGTACCTGCAAACAGAGAGTTTTGTTCGAACACCAATTTTAGAACTACTTTTGAAACAAATTGTCTTAAACTGCATTTGATGTTTGTATAGGATAAACCTGTAACCACATAGAACAAAAAAAATTTGGTATTACCCAGTGAAATAATAATATTTGGGCTAAAAATAAGTCCACTCAAAGCTAGCTTCATCAGTTACAATGAAGAGTTAGTTAACCAACTTCTCTGAGTTCATATCCACTTGTGAAAGTTGGAATATATGACCAAAGATCAAAGGTTAAATGACATAAATAACTTGAAAGTCCATTGTACGTTGCGAAATGCCTCAGATTATTATCACATCTGTTAAAGCTGTATAAACAATCATTAGGACTCTGGTTAAATTAAAGGTTCCGAATATAACCCCATAATTTCTCCCTAAAATTCTTTATCCATTCAGCCTGACAAGTATTTCAGTGCTTATCAAATGCCCTCAATGGGACAAAATGAACACACGGGGGTAAGAATGCAACTTCTAAGACAATGTGTTATTAAGTGACACAACGAATGGTCCTGACAATAACTGCTCTGCAAGTTGAGAGCATCACAGGTCAACTGAGAAGGCTTCTCAAAGCAGTAAGAAATGATAGTGTTTTCCTCCTCTTAACCAGTCCCTCTGTTATCTTGTCATATAATTTCCATTAATAAGCATATACAACCGATAAAATGTTTAAAGAAGAACTTCTAAAAATTGCTCCAGGATTGAGACCTGTACTTCAGTTTTCATGTGAGGTAAATTTTATTGCCTAAGCCCAGATCTTCAAAGATTATGAGGTTTCAGTGAATTCAGATGTTACATGCTACTTAGAATGATTTTTTTCAAGTGTTTTCTAAAAGCAACCATGCACAGCATAGATCATGTTAGGCATTGCCTAGTTCTCTGCCCTCCTGACAGCACAGTAGCCTCTACAATCCTGGAAATGCACAAGTCTACTCGAACCACTTTCTTAAGGGCATAAATTGCTTAATGTTTCTGTGTGCATTTCACAATCATCCCTCAATTGTTTACATCAAATAAAGTAAGTAGGAGTGTGTCATGGCCTGACTTTAAAAAGATGTTTTTAAATCCCTTTTTCCACAATAAACTTTCACCTAAACAGCATCGAGGGAACAAAATCTCTAACTTACACTTGCAAAGATCATATCATAATTATAAAGAATGTTGACATAAAGTCCATCACAACATTATGACAAGTTATTGATAATTAAAAGCAAAAAAGTGATCTTCAATTCGCTACTTTGAAAATTCAACTACTACTGGTCAAATATGCACACTATTTATCAGTGCATATAATAAATGCATATATGAAAAAACATTTATAAATTTCCCACTTTAATATTTGTAGTAATTTTTCTGGGCTTGTTTACAGTTGACTAATTGGTAGAAAAGAACTGGCTAAGTATATCAATGTCCTAAATAACATGATATTTATGACAGTGTTTTGCCTATAGGTTAAGGTCATTTAAGACACACAGTACTTTAGCAACATCATCTGGTTGTATTTGATGTGTCAAATATGTATCTATTCCTTCAAAAATGTTAGCACTTTTTGTTACTATTTTATTTGAAGGCAACAAAGCAACATTTTCTGGAATGATTTCAGAATTTGGACTTTTCACTCAGATTGACCTTCCTCTGAGTTAGTGAATTGGCCAGCTCTTACGACTGCACGTGGATTTTTCTGTTTATATGACAATTTTGATGTCCTAAACCAAAAGAATAGGTTGGCCTTCATGGAAAATGAAATCTTGCTCAATGCAGCTATTCACCTGCAGGGGCGGTTAAGGTAAAGCTGGACAGTGCACATTGTTTTCTTCCCTTTTCTCAAGTTTATCTGTAATTAAAAGAAAGTAAATACTAGTTGATGAATTTAATTTCTCAAAGTTAAGAAAAATATGTTAATAAAAACGCTATGATCCAGTATCAATGGGCACTCCTGGCACCCAGATCTTGGTTTCTACATACCTTTCTCGAATAAAAGCAACCAGAGTTCCTCAGACAAAGGCCTAGTCCCAGGGCGGTATCAGGGAAAGTACAAAATAAAAGTACAGGATAAGCTGGGAATATCTTGTGGGAGTTGTTTGGAAAGAAAGCTACAGGAATTAACCTGAAACATTGGCCAAACCTGGAATACGCTGAGCAACGTAACGAGTAATGATAATGTCTTAGCTCAGGCAGCTATAACAAAATAAGACAGACTGAGTAACTTAAACAATGGAAACTTTTTTCTCACAGTTCTAAAGTCTAAGATTGAGGGGCTGGTGAGGTAGGTTTCATCTGAGGCCCCTGCTCCTGGCTTGCGGGAGGCCACCATCTCAGGATGTGCTCACGTGGCCTCTTTGGACTACGTGGCGAGAGGGAGCAAGTGCTGTGTTATCTCCTATTGAAAGGCAATAACCCCAACATGAGGGCCACACCCTCATGACCTCATCTAAACCTAACACCTCCCAAAGGCTCCTGTCCCCAAAAACCATCACACAGAGGGGCAGGGCTTCAATGTATGAATGCGGTGGGGAATGCAAACATTCAGCCCATAGCAAATAATAATGGATTATAACCCATAGAGTAAAATAAGAATGTATGGGTCCATGGTAATGTAAACAATTGAAAGAATGAAAGAATAAATAAATAAATAAATAAACTCTTTCTTAGAGTAGAATCCCAACTAATAAATGTAAAAAATGATGGAAATAAACAATTACATTTGGCAAATATCACAGTAATAAATTGTTTTAATCAAAAATCATCAATGGAAGCTGAACTTAGTGGTTTAGTGGGTTAAGTAGATTGAGAAACAGAGTAATTGCATAATATTAAAGTATTACCCCAAGATACTTATTAATTACCAAGAAAAAGAATAGTAACAGAGTGGAGAATCCTGGTAGAACCTACTTTAATCAAGTGATCAAAGTGAACATAAATGGTAACAGGACAAATCAACAACCCATGCTTTCTAATATGATACACTGAGAAGTACACAATATTACCTTTGCGGTATTGTCGCAAAAATGCAAGACTTGGTTTTTTTTTAAAGGTTTTATTTATTTACTTTTAGAGATGGGGGAAGGAAAGGAGATAGAGAGGGAGAGAAACATCTTTGTGTGAGATTAGTTGCCTCTCACACGCCCCCAACCGGGGACCGGGCCTGCAACCGAGGCGTGTACTCTGACTAGGAATCAAACCACCTACCTTTTGGTTCACAGGCCAGCACTCAATCTACTGAGCCACACCAGCCAGGGCAACAAAACTTGAGTTTAATCAGAAAACTTCTTACACACACTTAAACTGAGAAACTCTTTAGAAGTCCAAAGTTCATGAAAGGCAAAAAACAAAAAAACAAAAAAAAAAATCACCCCAAACCAACAACAACAAAAAACCCCAAAACAAAACAGAACAAAACAAAAAACTGAGGAACTGTACTAGATTAAAGGAGACTGAGGAGACATGAGAAGTTCATATAATCTGTCATCATAATTCATCCTAAGTTAAAGGCAGTGTCCATATAGTACATTTTTGGGTTCCATGTAACAAAAAGCACTAAGTGAAATGGACTTTAGTAAATACTTTTTGACTTATTACTTCCTAAGGAACCTAAATGGGTAGAGTCATCTGTCTTCATCAGTCCCCCTCTCATTGAGTGGAAATATATGTTTTGAACCACCCATAGAGCATAGGTGTGCACTTAGGTAAGTCACAGGAACTCTGACATGCATAAGTGAATTTATAGTGCATAGGCCATAAAAGTTGAACAATTGACTTAAAAGTGCTAGCCACTGCCAAGTAAAGATGCTTTATAATCTCAGAGGTGACTGATGTTTTTGTTCTTGACTCTGGAGAACCAGAGAGCCAGTCTCCTTGCTGATGTGCTCTCAGTTCACATCTTCACAATGTCCATGTAGAGACTTGATAGCTTGTCTATTTCTTGTCACTGGAAAGATCAAAAATTAAACTTCCCACAGTATTTAGCCTGCACATTCTCAAAAGTCCACCTGTAAATTTACTTTCAGTTTCCAAAATGGCAGTCTAGGTTGTTGAACTCATCTCTCTTAATGAAAACAGCTAAAAATACTGGGCAAAACTCACTTAGCAGCTGCAAAGCCCTAACATGACACTAAAGAATTATAAGGCTAACATTAAAATGGCAAATGGGAAGCCTAAGGCATAACTTAGAACAGAAACTGCTTTTGCTCTGGGGTATTGGACAATTCAGGTAAATTTTAACTTTTGTTTTGATAACCTCATGGAGTAAAGGACATAAATAAAAGCTCTGGGCATATAAAAAGTTCAGAGTTGAAGAGGGGGCCTAAAAAAAGAAAAACCTGTGACCCTAAGATCTTCAGGGTAAGGTGAACAAAAAGTTAACCAGTTTTCACAACAATTTGCCTGCAAGTTTTAAGGCCTCTGAGTGGTGCAGCGAACCTCAGCCCCTGAATTTGATTTGTGGTAGTCCTATACTTGCCTTGCCCTGATGTGCCTGGACACTACACAAATATTTCCCAGAGGAGGATACCTTCATCAAATCCTCACATTATTTAACCCCACCCTGAAAATACAGGGTGGGGCAAAAGTAGGTTTATAGTTGCTCCTATGGAAAATAATATAAATTAATAAATAATAATATAAGAACAAACTCTGTATTTTGCATACTCACAACTATAAATCTACTTTTACCCCCATTCTGTATTTTCATTAATAATGACCAGCACAGAGACAAAGGATCTAATATTAAAAAAAAGTCACCATAAGAAAGAAACAATAAGCACAGTAATAGGCCTAGAAAGATTTGAAACACTAAAATTACCAGATATAGACTACAGTTTGAGTATATTTACTGTGAAAAGAAATAAAAAACACTTAGATATAACTGTGGAGAGAGGGAAACCATACCCCTAAAATTAATAATGTAAAAATTTATACTGAGAATTTATTGTCCAGGTCATTTAGCTAAATAGAGAATAATGGAACCAGAAAACAGGTTAGAAGGTAGCCTTCAGGATGCAACATGGAGACAAAAAGCAATAAGAGAATGGAGGTAAAAGGCTTAACATACTGTTAACTTTAATCCTTGAAGAGAAGAGAGAATGAGGTGTAGAATATGAGACATGAACACATAAATTGGCTAGGAATTTTTCAAAATTAATAAATAATATTTATCCCCAAATTCAAGAAGCCTAACAAATCCAAGAAAGAGGTATAGAAATTCACAGTTAGATACGGCACACAAAAACTACTGAAAACCAAGGGCAAAGAGAAAAATCTTAAAACTGGCTAGGCAATACCCACTTTCCTCCAGAAATGCCTCCATTGAAACTTGAATAAGTTAGTTCCCAGAGCATAAACCAAGATGTTTGTTTTTTATAAAAATCCAAACCGTGCCATTTCTTAAATTAAGGCACTTTTGGTTTTCTTTAATAATTATTAGACATTGATATCCAGTGTCAATTAATGTGCAGACACATGAAACTCCTCAACAAAGAATAAAATTTTGCTTTTGATTTAAATTCAATTTTCCAGAGAGACTTTGAAGGCATCCACCACTTAATAGAACAAATCAAAAGAAAGAAAGTACTGAAACATAAAATAATCAACTTGTTTTGACTCCCTGGGTTTGCACATGGTGGGTTTTCTGCAGATTCTTTGTCAGATTTTTAAGTGTGTGGTGCACTAGTCACTCACCGGCATCAGTTTCTGAAAGATTCTGAATATCCCCTCTGTCATTTAAAAGCTAAAGGTTGACTGTCTCTTTCACAAGAATGAAGATGTCTCGGAGGTAGAGAGGGGTGGCATGAAGTGGGAGTAGCATTAGAGGGATCCAAGTTCCGTGGATTCCAGTCTCAGTTTTAAAAGCCCGTTAGCTGTGTGACTTGTACAAACCCCTCTGCCTCAGAGGTCATGGTTGTTTCAGATGCCTGTCATGTTATGTTACAGGCCACATATACCTTTGAGGAAACCTAGATCCTACTAATGACCATACATGGCAATTCTTGGGCTCCAGTGTTTGCCCACGAGTACAGGATGTTAAGTCCCACAGTGTTTTAGGTGGTACCCGGAAGTGACCGTATAGGTTCATGATCTTAGTGATTTTATTTTCCTGTGACTTATACCTTCTTCCTTCTCCCTATTTTTTGACTCTCTTTGGGAGTCTGTAGCTGTAACCTCCAAAATGAGATGTAAATATCTTCCCCCAACAAGCCTGCAGTTCAGGGTCCCTTTGAGCACTGAGTCATGTCTTTGGAGACCTCAATGCACCGAAGTGGTGGAGCTCCCCACCTTAGGTTAACTGCCTGTCCCCTGGCGCAGTGCTCCTTGAGCTTCCCATGCTGTTAGGGAGTTTAGAGACATTTCTCTTCCACATTTTTTTATAGGCTCCACACCCCCAGGAGACCAGCTGGGAAAAGAGAGAGGAAGGCAAAGAAGGAGGAGGAGGCCATAAGCACAGAGTGAAGCAACACAGCCTGACAGTGAGAGTGAACCTTCTGTCGTGACCACCCACTCTGCTTAGCCTTTAGCATGTCTCAAAGGGCTCAGAGAGCGTCTGCCTAGAGACATGACTGGGTCACTTACCAGGGATCATTCGGTTGGAACATTCTCATAAACTCAGGTGTTCCAGGAACAGGCCCATCCTTACTGCACTGGATTTAAAGAGTCTTGCCAATGCCGCAAATGAAATGGTCCCCTGAAATCACATTAAAGATTTAGTTCTTTGGATTTTGTGTATTTTCTAATCCTCTGTGAAACTGCTAAGAATCCTGAGCTTCATCCGAAAAGAGTCTTGTAGGTTAGCTGGTTGATGGAAAGGTCACAGTTTGGAGTCTTGGAAAGAGGTTGAGAGTAAAAGCTATGTTCATTGTTTGGTTCCTCTCATTATGCAACTTATTTATTCATTCTTTATTATTGCAAAAACATTTATTGAGGGCTCTTAGGGGCTACATTGTGTTCCCCCAAATGATATGTTGAAGTCCTAATTCCCAGTGCCTCCAATGTGGCCCTATGTGCAAATAGTGTCATTGAAGATATAACTGGTTAAATTGAGGTCACACTGGAGTAGAATGTGCCCTTAAACTGATATGACTAATGAGAAGATGGCTACATGAAAACAGAGACACAAGGAGAAAGTCACATGAAGACAGAGGATTAGACTGATGCCTCTACAAGCCAAGAAACACCAAGGATTGCTAAAAAAAAAAAAAAGAAGAAGAAATTAAAAAATAAAAATAAAAACATCAGAAGCTAAGAAAAGGCAAGTAAGGGTTTCTCTATAGCTGTCAGAAGAAGCATGGCTCAGCAGTATTTTGATTGCAGACTTCTGGCCTCTATAATTTTGATTTCTTCTCTTTTAAGTTGTCTAGTTCGTGGTATTTTATTATGGTTGCCCTATGAAACTAATACAAGGGCCTATGTGCCAAATCTCATTCTAGTGGCTTTGGATAAATGTTAAATAGTATGTGGTCCCATCATCAGGGACATACTAGATAGGAAGAGAGGGAGGGAGGGAAGGAGGGAGGTGGAGAGAGAGTGAGAGAGATTGGTTAAGAATTTTGCATTGCTAGGAGAAGGACTTTAAAAACTTAATATATATACTATAAAATAAATGAAAATATTAAGCTGAAAAACTAGAAGCTGTGAAAAAATGATATAGATAAGATGGTCTTTTATCTTTTTTCTTTGGAAGTCCTGAGATGGTAGCTTTTGGAGATTGAAAATATGGTTTATGTTTACAAAAAAAGGAAGCAGTGATTAAGGAAGTCAGCTTGAGTTTACCAGGAACAGGTTCTGTCACGATGAACTCATCTTTGAAGGAAAGTCAGACTAGTAGTTGACAAAAGGTGGCAGACAAAGTGTAGCTAACATTTATTGACACACCTGGTAGTTTTCCTTATGATGTTCTTATGGACAAGATAGAGTGGTTGACTTGGGAATTGAGTGAACAGATGTACCTATGGATTGATGATTAATTAGTAGACCTATGCCAATCTGGGTTGAGGTTTCCAGTGGAATGCCAATGAGCTATTACATAAGTGTTGTTCTGGTCAACATTTTTATCAGTGAACTGAAAAAGTCAAGCATTACCAAATATATTTTCGATGGACCAGATAACTTTTTCTATACCTGGACATATGAACTTAGTTCTGGGTGGAATCACATATTTAAGGAGGGCATAGGAAAGTCAGAGGATGTTTTGAAGAGCGATGAAGTTGGTAACCTGAAGTATCAAGCATGTGATTTATTGATGATAGCCATTCTCAAAGGTGTGAAGTAATATCTCGTTGTGGTTTTAATTCGCATTTCTCTGAGGATTGGTGACATCAAACATCTTTTTGTATGTCTATTGACCATCTGAATGTTCTCTTTGGAGAAGTGTCTATCAGGTCCTTTGCCCATTTTTTAATTGGATTAAAAAATCCAATTTTGGTGTTCAACATTTTAAGCTCTTTATAAATTTTGGATATTAACCAAGTACCAGATGTATCCTTGTTGAATATGGTCTTATATTCAGTGGGTTGTCTTTTCATTTTGCTGATGGTTTCCTTTGCTGTGAGAAAACTTTTTAGTAGCCCCATTTTTAATTTTTTTTATTTTGTTTTCCTTCCCTAAGGAGACATGTCAGAAAAAATATTGCTACAAGAAATATTTGGGATTTTACTGCATGTGTTTTCTTCTAGGATTCTTGTGGCTTTGAGTCTTACATTTAAATTGTTAATCCATTTTGAGTTTATTCTTGTGCATGGTGTAAGAAGGTGGTTTAGTTTCATCTTTTTGCATATATCTGTCCAATTTCCCCAACACTATTTATTGAATAGACTATCTTTACTCCATTGCATCTTTTTGCTTCATTTCTCAAATATTAATTAACTAAAAAGGTCTGGGTTTATTTCTGGGCTCTTTATTCTGTTCTGTTGATGTATGTGTTTGCTTTTATGCCAGTACCATGCTGCTTTGCTTACTATGGCCTTGTGGTATAGTTTGATATCAGATTGTGTGATTCTTACAACTTTGTTCTTCTTTCTCAAGATTGCAATGGCTATTCAAAGTCTTTTGTGGTTCCTTATAAATGTTTGGAATATTTGTTCTAATTCTGTGAAATATGCCATTGGTATCTCGATAGGAATTACACTGAATCTATAGATTGCTTTGGGTAGTAGGTATATTTTAATGATGTTAATTCTTTCTATCCATGAACATGGTATATGCTTCCACTTTTTAATATCTTGTTCAGTTTCTTTCCAGAGTGTCTTATAATTTTCTGAGTATAGGTCTTTTACATCCTTGGTTAAATTTATTCCTAGGTATTTAGTTCTTTTTGAAGCAATTGTAAATAGGTCTCTCTCTCTCTCTCTCTTTTTTTTTTAGTTTTCTATTTGATAGTTTATTATTGACTTGTAAGAATGCAACTGATTCCTGGATATTTATTTTTTATCCTGCTACTTTACTGAATTTATCACTTCTTGTTTTTTGGTGAAATCTTTAGGGCTCTCTATATACAGTATCATGTCATCTGCAAATAGTGACAGTTTTACTTCTTCCTTTCCAATTTGGATGCCTTTTATCTTTTCTTCTTGTCTATTGTTGTGGCTAGGACTTCCAGAACTATGTCGAATAGTTATGAATATGTTGAGACGTTAAAGTGGACATCTCTGTCTTGTTCCTGATCTTAAGGGGAACACTTGTAGTGTTTGCCCACTGAGTATGATGTTGGCTGTAGTTTTGTCATATATGGCCTTTATTATGTTTAGGTATGTTCCCTCTATTCCTACTTTGCTGAGAGTTTGTATCATAAATGTCTGCTGGATTTTATCAAATTTTTTTGCATTTATTGATATGATCATGTGGTTTTTATCCTTCATTTCATTTATGTGGTATATTATGTTTATTGATTTGCAGATATTGTACTACCCTTGCAACCCTGGAATAAAACTCACTTGATCATGGTGTATAATGTTTTTTATGTATTACTGCATCCATCAATATTTGCTTGAGTAATATTTCATTGAGTATTTTAGCATCTATATTCATCAAAGATATTGGCCTATAATTTTCTTTCTTTTTAGTCTCTTCTTCTGGTTTTGAAATCAGGATAATGCTGGCATTGTAAAATGAATTTGGGAGTCTTCTTCCATTATTTGGAATAGCTTGAAAAGAATAAGTGTTAGCTCTTTAAATGCTTGGTAAAAGTCATCCACTCCAGGACTTTTGTTGTTGAGGAGTTTTTGCTTGTTTTTAAAATTTCTGCTTCAGTTTCACTAGTTGTAATCTGTTTAATTCAGATTCTCCAATTCTTCCTCATTATGTTTTGGAAAGTTGCATGTTTCTAGGAATTTATCCATTTTGTCTGGGTTGCCCAATGTGTTGACATATAGTTATTCATAATATTTCCTTTTAATCTTTTGTATTTCTTTGGTGTCAGTCATTACTTCTCCTCTTTTATTTAATTTGGGTTCTCTTTTCTTCTTGATGAGCCTGGTAAAGGGTTGTCAGTCTTGTTTATATTTTGTTTATATTTTCAAAGAAACAGCTCTTGGTTTCATTGATCTTCGTATTGTTTTTTTAGACTCTATTTCATTTATTTTTGCCCCGACTATAATTATTTCCCCTTGTCTACTCATTTCAGTCTTCATTTTTTGTTTTTTTCAAGTTCCTTTAAATGTAAAGTTAGATTGTTTATTTGAGATTTTTCTAGGTTTTTTTTTTTGAGGTATGCCAGTAATGCTATGAAGTTTCCTCTTAGGACCGCTTTTGAGGTGTTCCATTGATTTTGGGTCATTGTGTTCTCATTTTCACTTGTTTCAAGGTATCATTTTATTTCTTCCTGGAACTCATTGTTAAACCATTCATTGTTTGGTAACATGTTATTTAGCCTCCATGTCTCTCTATGTTTTTCAGCTTTTTTCTTATGATTGATTTCTTGTTTTATAATATTATGGTCAAGAAAGATACTTGATACGATTTCAATCTTCTTAAGTTTATTGAGACTTGTTTTGTGCCCTAACATGTGGTCTATCCTAGAAATGTTCCATGTGCACTTTAAAAGAATGTATATTCTGCTGCTTTGGACTGAAATGCTCTAAAAATGTCAATTAAATCTATCTGATCTAGTGTGTCATTTATGGCCACTATCTCCTTGTCAATTGTCTTTCTGAAAGATCTATTCAATGATGCTGATGGAGTGTTAAAATCCCCTACTGTGATTGTATTACCGTCAATCTCTCCCTTAATGTCCATCAAGATTCGCTTTTCATATTTAAGTGCTCCTCTGTTGGTTACATCAATGTTTACAAAGGTATATGCTCTTGTTGAATTGCTCTCTTTATCATTACACAGTGTGCTTTTTTGTCTCTTACTGCAGTCATTGTTTTAAAGCCTATTTTGTCTGATATAAGTATTGCTACCACAACTTTTCTTCCCTTAATATTTGCATGAAATATCTCTTTCCAACCCTCTACTACTAGTGTCTGTGTATCTTTCATTCTAAGGTGGATCTCCTGTAGGTAGCATATATATGGGTCCTGTTTTCATATCCATTCAGCCACCCTATGTTTTTTGGTTAGCAGGGGTGTCCAACCTGCAGCCCATGGACCACATGCAACCCAGGATGGCTGTGAATGTAACCCATCACAAAATCATAAGTTTTCTTAAAACATTATGAGATGTTTTTTGTGGTTATGTGTCACAATGTATTTAATGTGTGGCCCAAGATAACTCTTCTTCTTCCAGTATGGTGCAGAGATGCCAAAAGGTTGGGCACCAAAAAATATCTGCTATGACTCCCAGTCTTTGTAGGGTGGTCTTATGTAGTAAGTGTCCTGTGGGGCCCAGTGGTGCAGTAGCATTGATCCCCTGAGGTTGGTGCTCCAGCAGTATTCCTTGTATGGGCTGTGTGGGCCCTCCTGTTGTAATTGAATCTTGATTGCATTTGACCCATTGATGGGTGGAATTGACCCTCAGGCTAGCTGACTGTGAGGATAAACCTTGACCACAGTGTATGAGCTACTGTGCAGGTGCTGACTACATGAAGCAAACTTCACCTCAGAACAGTCTTGTGCCTGCTGAGACTTTCCTCCAGAAATACCTCTTGTGAAGCTTATTGGATCCTGCTCTTACATTGTCTGAAGCTGACCACTGGGTGTATTGGCTCTGGGGCCTCTTGGGAGAGACTCTGGTACAGACCAATATCAGATGCTACATGTGACTGGCCCTGAACAACCTGTTTAGAGCTATAAAGTGAGCCACAGTTTGTAGCTGCCTCTGCTGGACCTGCATGTACACAGGGACCAAGCTGTGCACCATGGCTGGTTTTTACCGGCACTCGGCCCAGAGGCAGGTCAGCAAAAGTCCTAAGGCACGTGGAGATCTGCCTCTGCCTACAGGCTGCCTTTTCCACTCAGTCACTGAAAGTGCCATATTTCAGTTGCATGAGGTAGGCCATATTTCAGTTGCATGAGGCAGGTTCCCAGTGAGTTATTAGCTAGGTGTTGGTACTCTTCACCAGATTGATACAGATTCAGACTCTGTGCCTGTGTAGGGTCTAGAACCACTTAGCAAATGTCCTTAGGGTACACTAAGTCTAGCTGCTCACACACATTTGTGGTGGGGTGGGGTTTCAGAGAGTCATCAGCACGAAGCCAGTAGAGTTCGTTAGGCCCAAATTGGACAAAGATTTGGCCATGTAAAGGGAAGGCTCTTCTCCAGTCAGGATGGAGCTAGTGGATCTTGCGTGAGGGGAAAGTGCTGGTAAGGCTTCAGAGAAGGTGAGGAGCATGTCCCTTGCCCCAGAGCCACACCGCTTGACTTGTCCTGGAATTTTCCCAATCTTGGCAGGGTGGAGCCACTAGGAGTTGAACAGATAGGGCCCATAAATAACTAAATCAATTCTAAAAAGAAGAGCAAAAATGTTACTCTTGTCCAAAGAAGAATAAGCTATACTATAAAACCATGATAATAAGCCAATGTGGACTTGGCATCCACAGGTAAATAAGCCAATGGAAAAGAAAGAAGAGCTCAGTGAAAGATCTGCGTGTTTCGCAGAACTTGGTGTACGATGAAGATACCACTTGAGTCAATGAGGCAAAATGGAGGGACTATACATGTTCTGTTTAGGAAACTGATGGACTATTCAAGAAAAAATGCAGCTGGAAAACCTTCACAATATACCAAAATGTGTGCAGAAGGATTAAAGTAGTAAATGTGAAAGATAAGCTGTAAAGCAACTTGATGAAAATATAAAAATATATATTGTGATTTTGGAGTAGGAAGGACTTAATCAAAATTTCCAAATAACAAAACATATGGGGGATATTGTTCAGTTACCTATTTAAAAATTTAGGACTTTGGGTGATAATATATACAAAGTTATTGGATTACTAACACTTGGGAAAATGCTTTTGTAATGCCAACACCATGAAAGAGCAATTTTCAACTGGTGTGCCATGAGAATTTTTGAAACATGCAATACCTAACAATTTAGTCAAAGACACTAACCTCTTTTCCCTTAGATTGTCAAATAAAAAATTGACAACAGCCAACACAACAATAGCCATCAGGTATGAATGAATCAAAATTATACCTATTCTTTATCAGATTGGCAAAATATATACTTTTTGGTGTGCCACAGAATTTTAGCAATTAGTTTATGTGTGCCATGGGATAAAAAAGGTTGAAAATTGCTTCCATAATAGGTTAATGTCTAGTTATACAAAATACTATAAGTAAATATCTAGGATACGCAAGCAAATCCACAGTGAAAGATAGGAAGCCTATATGGAATATGGTCCTGTTAAAGTGGACCCGTGAGCCCTGGCTAGGTAGCTCACTCAGTTGTCCAGAGCATCATCTCAATATGCCAAGGTTGTAGGTTTCCTCTCTGGTCAGGGCACATACAAGAATCAACCAATGAATGCATAAATAAGGAGAATGACAAATTGGTCTCTCTCTGTCTCTGTCTCTCTGTCTCTCTGTCTCTCTGTCTCTCTCTCTCTCTGGCTCTCCTTTCTTTTACTCTCTCTAAAATCAATAAAAAATAAATTAACTAATAACACAAAATGGACCCGTGAGACCTTGGTTTTCTCATTCACACCTTCTATAAATACTCATTGAGTGCCTATCACATATCAGCATTGTTCTAAGTCCTGGGAATACAACAGACAAATTCTCTGCCCCCACAGAATTTGAATACTCCACAATCTTCTTTCCCACCAATAGGAAAAAGAATTTAGTTTTTACTAAGTGAATTTTCTTTCTAAATTACAATCATGTCATTTTAAATTTGAAAAAAAAAATTTGGTGCATTTCTTCTCAATCCACACTTTTGAATGACAACAAATAACTTCCCACACAGATTTGACAGGTGCGGATATTTGACACATGGCTTGTGTTTCGACTGTAAAGCCCAGAGGTTAGGTGGATCCGGAATGGTGAAGAGTGAAGAGCTCTTCCTCTACAATCTGTGTGTGACATTTGGCAACCTCGCTGAACTTCAGTTTCGTCATCAGTAAAATGGCACTAAGAGGGGACTTGACTTAGAGTTCGTATAAGGATTAAATGAAATAATATAACAGAACAGCATCTGGCACATGATAAAAATTCAGTGTTGGCTGCTTTCACTTCTGTGTTTTGATTATGTATTATGATACTGAAAACTGTCATTTCCCTACACACGGTATTTAAAAATTAGTATGGCAACACCTCTGGGTTATTAATGAGGCAATTAAGATTTTCTTTAAGTAATAAGCAGAAAAGGACGTCATCATATGTTTTCCCTAATACTGCACCCTAGTGGTGTATAACATATGACTCATTGATTAACCATTAATCCCAGTGTGTGAAACCTAAACTCAGGATTGTAGGGCTTGAAGAGATGTGAGAGATCATCTCTCCAGTCCCAGCCCTTTTTGACAGAAAGGACTCAAAATCCTGGAAGAAGTAAGTGCCCTTCCCCGAGCTGGCACTAGAATGATGGCACTGTTTATGTGATAGTGATGAATTGATTATGATTAGGGAAGATTATTTCGGTTGGGAAATAAAGATTGTAATTAGAGACGGTATTACTCTAGATGACTTGTCAAGTGGCTGTGAATTGGTGACATGAATAATCTCACTTAATCAGAGATTCTGAACTTGGAGGATTTATAGTTATTACACATTTGAAGGGCTTGTGAGACTTCCAGTACACTATCATTCTTTGGTTCAGTAGGTGGAACCAATCTTCCTCATTAGAATAAAGTAAACAGATCCAACCCAATTATAAGTGGAAAAAAGTATGTGCCTTCTGCCATTGACGTTTGCAGAGAGTGGTGACTGGTTGGAGGACTCAGGCACAGTGACAAGAAGCATCAGAGCATGAGTTCGAAGTCAAAATCCATAGGAATCATCGGAGCTCCTTTCTCAAAGGGACAGGTGAGTAAAAAGCCTGACTTTGAATAGCTGGAATTTGTTAGAAAGTTTCAGTCTTTAAAATTAGTAAGGTGTTATTGTCTGGTTAGTTAAGTTCAAGCTGGTCCTGAAATAGTATGCAGTTTAACATTGTCTCACCATTTGGAAACATTGTACAATTATGCTTACAAACCCACTTATACTAGTGGCTTCCAATCTCAGCCACAGCCAGTTTTCTTGGGATCTGCTAAATTTCCCTTACATTTTCAGCCTGCTTCCCGAGTGAAGCACTGCTCAAATGCTCACTGCCTGGGCTCCTTGTGTGTGTTTTTCTTCCCTGGTCACCACCGAACCCTGCAATAGGGCAGCTGACTTGCTGATTTCAGGTCAGCTGCTCCCGGGAAGCATGAGAAGCAAAATCTTTTGCAGTAAGTACATAGTTGGTTATTATTTACGATGGGGATGGAAAAATCTTAAAGCAGCTCTATCTGGGCGAAGACATTCTTCTGCTTTAAGTATAATGTCAAACATACCTAGTGAATCTTGATATGACTAAGGCATTATGAATACATTCATTTGTGGTTTGTAGGCTGGATAAACTAATACTACACACATACTTTTGGGGGCTAAAAATTAACTTGAAACTCATCTTCTGACATCTTGAAAAAATAGTCTTTTCTCACTGCATGTTATTTTTTCATCTTGCAAAGTAATTAATGCTAACTTCCAGTTAAATGTATAAAGTTCTTTGGAAAATAAACCTTCTCTGTGGGTACTAATTACTAGCAGTGTGAAGGTCTATTTTTCACAATGAATGTGAATAGGGCTGCTTCAGTGCATTCTTTTCACCAAGGGTGAGAAGTCTAAAATCCTGTGGAAAAAACTGACCACTTTCTGGTTCTTAGCACCCCCAGAAGTTCTGAGTCTTCTCCTCTTGAAAATGAGCACCTCAGACTGTGCCCTACCACCCTGCAGAGGGCCTGTTAATGTCCCAGTGCTTTGTTTACGAGGCTTAGATAGAATTCCAAAGATATGGCAAATAGAGAGGCTTTTTGAAGTAGTAACTTATTACATGGTTTCTGTTTTGGCAGTATGTTGTCTTAAGCCTTTTTCCCCAGGAAGGGGTTCAAACGACTTTCAAATGTCTCTTCACCACTCTGTTTTCTAGAAATTAAGTTTGGGATTTTTATTTCCTTTTCCCACTGAGATAATTTCTTATTAGAATAAAATATTGTTCTGGCCAAGTAGCTCGGCTGGTCAGAGCATTATCCCAATATGCCAAGGTTGTGGGTTCGATCCCCAGTCAGGGCACATACAAGAACTGACTAATGAATGCATAAATAAGTGGAACAACAAGACTCTCCCCCACCTTCCTCTCTCTCTCTAAAATCAATCAATAAAAAAAATAATAAAATCTTAAGCTCAGTCATGTAGGAAGACCATATTTTAAGTTTACTAAAGAAATATGATCCACCCTCATTGCAGCAGATGTAGGTAAAAACATGCATCTGCTGCTTGTAGTTTCATCCTTACTAACATGGTTCCATTTCTTCCTTTATGACTCAGCTCCATTGACTATATATATTTACATGGTTCTCATTTACAGTAGCCATTTCACTTGCTTTAATCCCTCCTTTGCCAAGTGAGTTTACATGTAAGTGTTGTCTGTTTTTAACAGGAGAAACCCACAAAAGTAGAAGTAAAAATTAACAGTAGTAAAATTGCATTTGAAAGAAAAACACTCCATGTAAAATATGTTTTCCCTCATTTCAATTTTATTTTTAAAATGTTAATTTTTTAAAAATGATAAAAGATAATATTTTTGAGTGCTTACTCTGTAACGGGTATAGCAGCCAAGTTCTTTATGAGTATTATCTAACTTGGCTCTCAGAGTAGTCCCGTGGATTGGTTACAGTTACGGTCTTCACTTTCTAGGTGAGGAAACTGAGACATAGAAATGTGATGTAACTTAGCCAAGGTTACACTGATTGGTCGGTGGAGTGGTGCAGCTGGGATTGGAACTTGGGTCTTATAAAATCCAGAGTAAGTTAATTTTTGATAAAAAATAAAAATACATAAATTTTCCGTATATTTAAAAAAGGAAATATTTTTATTTTAATGGAAATGGGCTATTTCTACATTTTAGCTACTTATTTAGATTTCCACGGTCTCATCGCTTTTAGTGCTACTGTGTATATACACAAAGAATTTTAAGGAAATACATTTGTTTAGTTACATAAGTAATACCTAGAAAAATTTCATAGATTGGCATCAACCATCAGAATTCTTTTGATTTAAATACTCTATATGTGACTGCTGTATGCAACTTTGTGAATAATTCATACTTTTAAGGGCTTTAGTGATTTTATTAAAGGGTTAGTTCGTGGAGGAAAGAATTCTCTGGGTACCTCTCTTTGAGGTAGGAAATCAAAGTGAAAGGAGGAAAATCTGACTGTAAGTTGGTAACCTTGAAAGGACTAATCAATGGATTTAAGAAGCTCCCAGACTCTGCCAGAACGTGACAGTAACATTGAAATCAATTCTTTTTTTTTTTTTCTACCTGGCCACACTCATTCTGGTAAATATAATAAGATAACAGACACCATAGACTTCAACATATGTCTGTCTATAAAAAGGAAGGAGGAAAAAAGCAAATTAAGACAAGTGTGAACTGATATTCCTAAGGTTATTTTGTCATTGTTGTAGTTGTCGCTTTAAATGCACTTTCTTCAGATTTCTCAGAACTTTCTCTTTGTCCACCCAGGCAGTGTTATACTCCTCTTCGCTTTGAACTCTTGCTTTGCACTCTGGCTTCTTATTGCAAAACCGAATAGGACAGGTCAGATGTTAGAGACCCTAACCGCATTTGGGTGGTCAGTAAGTACTGCTTCGCCTTCCCTGAAAATCCTTCAAAGGTTTTTCCCAGAACACGGGGACATTTTGCTGACACAGAGATGGTTCTCTCTTTGTTCCATATATATATTTATTTTTTAAATGATCCATTGTTTCACAAACGACCTGATGCTGATGCAGGACCACATGCTAAGAACTCCTATACTTAGATTTCTTTAGACCTAGAGCACAGCAGCGCTATTGTTTTTTGCAGTATATTCTACTGATTTATTTATTTATTTATTATACTTATTGGGGTGACCTTGGTTAATAAGATCATATAGGTGTCAAGTGTGCATTTCTAAGACACCTGATCTATATTTTGCATCATGTGCCCACTGCATTTGCTGACACAAAAACGGTTCTTTTAATGCTGTGGTTAATTGCAAAATCCCCAGTATGCTCACTTATTCTTGGGCACGTTCTAACAAAGATGGAATTGAAGTAACTGACAAAGGAAAAGGAGCAAGGGAGATAGGAAAGAAGGAGGGAAGGAAGGAAGGAAGGAAGGAAGGAAGGAAGGAAGGAAGGAAGGAAGGAAGGAAGGAAGGAAGGGAAGGGAAGGGGAGTGGGGAGCACGAACATGTTCTGGCCGCGGGACCTCGGCAGAAGGCCTCAGGCCGATGATAACCCCTCTAGGGGACGTAAACCAAGCAATAAGGAAGCACTGATCATGAGAAGCAATTTGAATCAAAGAAACAAAAAAGAATCTCAGCAAGGGTCACTCTGGAAAAAATTCAATGTTAGATCAAACATAGCATCAGCAAAACAGTCCATAAAATTTGTTTTAAAATTTTTAAGGGAGATGGGGAAAGGCCAGGGAATTTTATCAAACCGACAATTTTTGAGCATCTAAGTGTCAGTATAAAGAAACTTGGACCAAAATCTAACACAAAACCAAAGGCAAAATTTGAGCCAAGCAGTACTCTATGGGGGTGGAAAGAATGAGAGATTCTAACTACTTGATTGGAGTGGGGGTGGGGAAAGTCAGGTGAAAAGGGAATGGAATAAAGGAGCAAAATGTGTCAGACAGTGTGTATGGGGTCCCTTGTGCCAGGGACAGGAATTTGGGTTGAGGTTTTGCTTGGCAGCCAGGGCAAGTCACCTGCTAATTTGAATTGGGAAGAAGCGTTGCTTGCTTTGGTGCTGTGGCCCAGTCCTGTGGACGGACACGTGTCTTTTGGCATCTCTTCTCCTTTGACAACAGGAAATAACTTTGTATGTAGAAACCTTGTTGGAAATTAGAATCAGAGAGACACATAAAAGAACTGTTTCTTTACATCACTAACCTACCAGGAAACCAGATAAGGTTTATTGCCAAGAGGAAGTAGGTTAGCTTCCCTGATATAAAAACAGCGAGGGTAGAATTCTTGTTCACTGTGTTTATTAAGCAGGTCAAAAGTTAAAATACCAGGTTGTCTTTGTGGTTTCAGCCACCTCCCAGGTGATTTTTCCGTGTTGCCTGCTTTTTGCCCAAGACCCCCACCTTAATACTGTGAGGGCCTGCATGTAGCTCTCCCCTGTGCCACATTTTTTTAAAAATGCCTTTACTCAGGCTGTTTCCCTGGTTTACAAAGTTTCTCCACCCCATCCATTGTCCTGAACTCATGTTGCAACACTAAACTGAAATATCATCTGCTCCACCCAATACCCTCTGGGTCTGACTGAGTTAGGAGCATCCTGTTTTTGTTGTTATAACATCTTGTACAGTAGTTGGTTTGAAGCAAATCTCCAAGTACTGTAATTGAGGTTAAATATCCAAATCTCCTATTAGCTCATGAGTTACTTAAAGACACAAACCCTCTCCTTTTAAAATTGTATCTCCATCTATCAGAGTGCTTTTATACAGAATAAATGTTTACTATGTGGGTAACGTGGCACAATGGGAAGAGGAGATGCAGGTTTTAGAATCCAAAGGACCTTAATAAGGTCCTGAGGCCCTGCCACTTGTCCGCTGTGTGCCTCTATGAAAATTATATAAACTTTTGATTCTAGATCCTCATATCTGACATGAGAGTAATCCAATCTACCTTGTTGTGTTAATAGATGAGATTACATAAATTTCTGGCTTTGCATGAACTCAATAAATCATAAGTTACTATTCAACTGATTAAATAATTAGGAGCTTCCTATTTATGTGCATCTGGTGATTAAAATGATACCTGAATTACTTTATTTTTTAATTGTTCAGCCACGAGGAGGAGTGGAAGAAGGCCCTGCAGTATTGAGAAAGGCTGGCCTGCTTGAGAAACTTAAAGAACAAGGTAATTTTTTAAAAGATCTTATTTACTTATTTTTTTTAGAGAGAGGGGAAGAGAGGGAGAAAGAGAGAGAGAGAGAGAAAAACCGATGTGTGAGAGAAACATCTATCAGCTCCCTCTCCGATGTGTGAGAGAAACATCTATCAGCTCCCTCTCCGATGTGTGAGAGAAACATCTATCAGCTCCCTCTCGCACACGCACCTACCGGGGATCATTGGGCAACCCAGGCACGTGCCCTGACCAGAAATCAAACCGGCAACCCTTCCATTTGCAGAGTGACATTCAACCAACTGAACCATGCCAGTCAGGGCAATGTAGTTCTTAAGTTGAAGGATGATCACTTTGATTTCCTTCCCACTCTGAAGGGAAGAGCTCTTGCTAAGACAGGGTGAGTCTGGAATGACATCTGTACCACAGAACTGCAGCTCTGGCTATAAATAACTTAGATACATACCCTATTTAAAAAAGCAGCATATGGGGAAAATGCACAATCAATATTGTTTATTTACTCAGCATATTTTGTCTTTCCAACCAGGCTCCTGTAAGAGAATCTGTGTGAATAAAAACTGGAGTAGCGGTGGGTGGTAGGAGAGTTGAAGGGATTGAGAAGGAAAGGCAAGGGGCAGCAGGAAGTGCACTTCTAGCAAGAGGAGCCATATTTGTAAGAGGAAATAAACAGTAATAATGCAGAGTTTCTGTTTGACAACACCGTTTTCCTTTTTAGGAGCTTAGTGCAATGGAGTAGTGGCAGGCTTCAGATAGGCCAAGTTGGGAGTGGGGAGTGTGCTCCTCCAATGGGTCAGGTGGGGAACCACGTTCCTACCACCTGATTGGTAACAGGAAGAGGCATTGAGGAGTTGTGTGCAGGAAGAACAGAGCCCTCCACCCCGACCTTTCCTGCTCTACAAGGGAGAAGAAGGAGGAAAGCGAGGCTAGTTGCTCAGAGTCTCAAGACTTTTCCAAGCCCTTTGCAACCCAGACTCCATGAACTGGGCAGCCTGTTGCATCAACAGGCTGCCTTGGATCCCATCCTTCTGTTGCTGGTGTTAGGGTGACCGGTGCCACGGGTTGTGAAAGAATTCACACAGAGAAGGGAAGACAGAGAGCAAAGTTTTACCCACTTTCCAAGATGAGAAACGGGCTGGTGTAAAGAGACAGGAAATGGAGCTGTGAGTTTTTATTGTGCGATAACGGAAGAGCGGGGAACAACTGGGTAGTCATAGCAATTAGTTGTAAATTAGGAGGTTTCTGGCTGATTGAGTAGGCTTCCGTTTGTTCTGCTGTTAGTTTTGGATTCAGCATCCAGGCATTTAGGTCTGGTATGACCTGTTTGTGTAAGTTCTTAAAGCACTTGTGCAGGGGATGCTTTTAGTAATCTCTCCACTCCTAGGAATAGAGACTCAGAGAAACAACAGTTTAACTATGCTGGACAGACTTAAGGAAGGAGACAGCTGGCTCTGGTTAAAAGGGCCTGAAAAGAGCTTTTTGGTCCTTTCAGTTGATTCTGAAAACTGGGTCACTGGAAAGGACTGGGAATGGAATGGATCTGGGGCCTCTGAGTCAGAGTCAAGGGGGGAGGCAATCCCTGTGCAGCCTCCGGCAGCTCTACCACTGGGCCCAGATGGCTTTGCCAAATTCCATGTCTTTCCATATTGTGAGAGAGTAAAGTTAAAGCTTTTTGTAGATAGCTAGAGACATCCACAAATACCCACCGCAAACATCAGAATGGGCTATGAAGTCAAAACTTCATTTTCTTCCAGTTTCTGCCCTTCTCTCCAGGCACTTCCTTCCACCAGCCGGAGCATGCAGTGCATTTCCCTTGGCTGTTGCAAGAACTCATACTTATTTTTCTTTAAGAGGAGGCCTAAGCTCTCCAAAAATATGCCCATGGAAATCCACTGTAAAATCAGAAATAATAACGGAGTATTAAGTTACACCACTACTGTTAATAAACATGGGAAGTATAAACAAAAAAACCCCACTAATAATACTGAGATGAGTCTATTGTTACTCATATTATACACACATACATATTTGTATATGTGAGCATCCAAATGAAAAACATTTTGTGTTTTAAAAGTATAGCTAAAGTAAATGTCCTCTTTATATACAAAACTGATGAAGTGTTGAGGAAGACATGGGCCAACTGGACCCTCAGCCATTCCTGATGCGAATGTGTAGGGATGCAGCCACTTTGGAAGGGAGATAGGCAATTGCTGGACTGCAAAGGGCCATGAGAGAACTTAGGGGGCCAGTGGGACGGTTCTAAATCTTGACTGTGGTGGTGGCTGAAAGACTGCAGATATTTCTGAAAATCATTGACTAGTACTCTTAAAATAAATATATTTTAGCAAATAAGAATTATATTTCATAAATCTAAAGAGAGAGAGACCCCAGTAGAGAAGTCCTGGGTAAATGAATTGGACTAGTTCATCAGTTAACAAGAATAATTTGGTCAAATTTTATTTGAAGTTAAATCTCTATTTTTGTTGTTTTTTTTTTTTACATTAGAAAAAATTGATTATGCTATTACAGTTGCCTCATTTTTTCTCCCTTTTATCGCCTCTGCCCCGTACCCCATCCCATCATCCCCACCTCTTAGTTCATGTCTATTGATTGTATATATCAGTTCTTTTACTTCTGTTTTCTATAGTATTCTTAACCTCCCCCTATTTTTTTGTTTTGTTTTGTTTTGTTTTGTTTTGTCAACATTTTCCCACCACCACTTTCCCCATCACCACCCACACCCACCTCCCACCCTCAATCCTTCCCCCATTTGGATTTGTCCATGGGTCCTTTATGCATGTTCCTTGATGACCCTTCCCCTTCTTTTCCCCCATTATCCCCCTCTCTCCTCCCCTCTTGTTACTGTCAGTTTATTTTTTATTTCAGTGTTGCTGGTTATATTTTGTTTGTTTGTTTGTTTTGTTGATTAGATTCCATTTATAGGTGGGATCATATGGTATCTTCTTTCATCACCTGGCTTATTTCACTTAGCATAATGCTCTCCAGTTCTATCCCTGCTGTCATGAAGGGTAGGAACTCTTTCTTTCTTTCTGCTGCATAGTATTCCATCGTGTAGATGTACCACAGTTTTTTGATCCACTCATTTACCGTTGGGCATTCAGTCTGCTTCCTGTTCATGACTATTGCAAATTGTGCTGCTATGAACATTGGGGTGCACAGGTTTTTTTGAATTGGTGTTTCAGAATTCTTAGGGTATAATCCCAGCAGTGGAATTGCTGGGTCCAAAGGCAGTTCCATTTTTAGATTTTTGAGGAAATTCCAAATTGTTTTCCACAGTGGCTGCACCAGTCTGCATTCCCACCAACAGTGTACTAGGGTTCCGTTTTCTCCACAACCTCGCCAGCACTTCTTGTTTGTTGATTTGTTTATGATGGCCATTTTGACTGGTGTGAAGTGGTATCTCATTGTGGTTTTAATTTGCATCTCTCCGATAGCTAGTGATGCTGAGCACCCTTTCATATGTCTCTGGGCTGTGTGTGTGTGCCCTCCTTGGAGAAGTGTCTGTTCGGGTGCTTCACCTATTTTTTAATTGGATTAATTGGATTGTTTGTCTTCCTAGAGTGGAGTCATGTGAGTTCTTTATATATTTTGGAGATCAAACCCTTGTCCAGGTATCGTTGGCAAATATGTTTTCCTATACAGTTGGTTCCCTTATCATTTTGCTGATGTTTTCTTTAGTCACGCAGAAGCTTTTTATTTTGATGAAGTCCCATTTGTTTATTCTTTCCTTTATGTCCCTTGTTCTAGAGGACACATTGGTGAAAATATTGCTGCATGGAATATCTGAGATTTTCTTTTCTATGTTTTTCTCTAGGACTTTTATGGTGTCATGACTTATATTTAAGTCTTTTATTCTTCTTGAGTTTATTTTTTGTGTTGTGTGTGTTGGTTGAATTTCATTTTTTTGCATGTAGCTGTCCAGGTGTCCCAACACCATTTGTTGAAGAGGTTATTGTTACTCCATTTTATTCTTCTGCCCCTTTTGTTGAATATTAATTGACCATAGAGACATGGGTTTATTTTGGGGCTCTCCATTCTGTTCCATTGATCTATGTTCTTATACCAGTACCAGACCGTCTTGATTACAGTGGTCTTATAATATAGTTTGATGTCAGATATTGTGATCCCTCCCATTTTGTTCTTTCTCAAAATTGTTGCAGCTATTCATGGTCATTTATGGTTCCATATAAATTTTTGACATGTTTATTCTGTATCTGTGAAATATGTCATTGGTATTTTAATAGGGATTGCATTGAGTCTATAAATTGCTTTGAGTAATATGGACATTTTGATGATGTTAATTCTTCCAATCCATGAACATGGTATATATTTCCATTTATTTGTGTCTTCCTTAATTTCTTTCTTCAGTGTTGTGTAGCTTTCAGAGTACAGGTCTTTTACTTCTTTGGTTAAGTTTATTCCTAGGTACTTTATTTTTCTTCTTGCTATATCAAATGGGACTTTTTTCCTGATTTTTGATTCTGGTATTTCATTGTTGGTGCAAAAAATGCCTTCAAATTCTTAATGTTGACTTTGTATTCTGTTGTTTTGCCCAATTCACTTATTAGGTTGAGTAGTCTTTTGGTAGAGTATAGGGTTTTCTACGTACACTATCATGTCACCTGCAAACAATGACAGTTTTACTTTCTCCTTTCTAATCTGTATGCCCTTTACTTCTTTTTCTTGTCTGGTGGCTGTGGCTAGGACTTCCAATACTATGTTGAATAGAAGTGGTGAAAGCAGGCATCCTTGTGTTGTTCCCGATCTTAGTGGGAAAGCTTTTAGATTTTGTTTGTTGAGTATGATATTGGCTGTAGGTTCTCATATATGGCCTTTATTATGTTGAGGTATGCTCCCTCTACTCCCACTTTGCTGAGTGTTTTGATCACAAATGGGTGCTATATCTTATCAAATGCTTTTTCCACATCTATTGATATGATCATGTGATTTTTGTCTTTCCTTTTGTTTATGTGATATATTACATTTATTGATTTGTGAATATTGTACCATCCTTGCATCCCTGGGATGAATCCTACTTGATCATGGTGGGTGATCTTTTTAATGTGTTGCTGGATGCAGTTTGCCAATATTTTGTTGAGGATTTTGGCATCTATGTTCATCAGTGATATTGGCCTGTAATTTTCATTCTTTGTTGTGTCTTTATCTGGTTTTGGGAATAGGATGATGTTGGCCTCATAAAAAGAATTTGGGAGTCTTCTCTCTTCTTGGATTTTTTGGAATAGCCTGAGAAAGACAGGGGTTTGCTCTTCCCTAAATGTTTTGTAAAATTCTCCTGTGAAATCATCTGGTCCAGGGCCTTTGTGTGCCAGGAGTTTTTTGATTACTGCTTCAATTTCACCAGCTGTTATCAGCTGTTCAGGCTTTCTGCTTCTTCTTCACTCAGTTTGGGAAGATCTTATTTTTCTAGAAATTTGTCCATTTCACCTAGGTTTTCAAATTTCTTGGCATATAGTTGTTCATAGTAATTTCTTACAATCCTTTGTATTTCTGTGGTATCAGTTGTAATTTCTCCTCCTTCATTTCTAATTTTATTTATTTGGGTCCTTTCTCTTTTTCATTGATGAGTCTACTTAAAGGTTTGTCTATTTTGTTTGTCTTTTCAAAGAACCAGCTCCTGGATTTATCAATCCTTTGAATTGTTCCTTTAGTCTCTGTCATTCAGCTCTGATCTTGATTATTTCCTTCCTTCTATTTTCTCTGGGCTTTGCTTGTCGTCGTTTCTCTAGCTCTTACAGATGTAGGGTTAGGTTTTTATTTGAAATGTCTCTATCTTTTTAGGTAGTCCTGTATTGCTATGAACTTCCCTCTCAGGTCTGCCTTTGCTGTGTCCCATAGGTTTTGTACTGTTTTATGTTCATCTTCATTTGTTTCCAAAAACTTTTTGATTACTTCTTTGAGCTCATTATTGACTCATTCATTGTTTAACAGCATACTATTCAGTCTCCATGAGTTTGAGTTTTTTGAGTTTTTTTCCCTGAGGTTGGTTTCTAGTTTTAAGCCCTGTGGTCTGAAAAAATGTTTGATATGATTTCAATTTTCTTAAATTTGTTGAGGATTGTTTTGTGTCCTATCATGTGATCTGTCTTTGAAACTGTTCCATGTGCATTTGAAAAGAATGTGTAGTTTGCTTCTTTGGGATGAAAATTCTAAACATATCAGTTAAGTCCATTTGATCTAAAGCATCATTCAGTTTCACAATATCCTTGTTGATATTTTGTTTGGAAGATCCATCCATTGTTGACAGTGGGGTGTTAAAATCCCCTACTATAAGTGTGTTGTTGTCTATATCTTTCTTGAAGTCCTCCAGGATTTTCTTATATATTTGGGTGTTCCTATGTTGGGTGCATATAGATTTACAATGTTTGTCTTCTTGATGGATTCTTCGAGTATTATGTAGTGTCCTTCTGTGTCTCTTTTTATGGTCTGTGTTTTGAAGTTTATTTTGTCTCATATAAGTATTGGTACCCTGGGGTTTTTTTCCTGTCCATTTGATTGGAATATTTTTTTCCAACCTTTCATTTTCAG
Source organism: Mormoops blainvillei (assembly GCA_004026545.1). Classification (NCBI taxonomy): domain Eukaryota; kingdom Metazoa; phylum Chordata; class Mammalia; order Chiroptera; family Mormoopidae; genus Mormoops; species Mormoops blainvillei. The sequence continues at coordinate 37,391 of PVJD01007260.1, read as the reverse complement.
TCTGTGTAGGTCTTTTGTCCTGAGGTGGGTCTCTTGTAGGCAGTATATGGGTGGGTCCTGTTTTCTTGTCCATTCAGCTTCTCTATGTCTTTTAATGGGAGCTTTTAATCCATTTACATATAAAGTTATTATTGATAGTTACTTATTCCTTTTTTCCCTTTGTATCTGTGTTCCTCTCTCTCTCACTCCTTTTCTTCATCGTCTTAAGGTAGTCCCTTTAGTATATCTTGCAATGCTGGTTTAGTACAGGTGTATTCTTTTACCCTTCTTTTGTCTGGGAAACTCCTTATTTCACCTTCCATTTTAATTGAGATCCTGATGGATAGAGTAGTCTTGGTTGCAGGCCTTTGTTTTTCAATACTTGGAATATTTCTTGCCATTCCCTTCTGGCTTGTAGTGTTTCTGTGGAGAAGTCAGCTGCTAACCTTATTGGGGCTCCCTTGTATATTACTTCCTGTTTCTCCCTCGCTGCCTTTAAGATTCTCTCTTTGTCTTTGATATCTGCCATTTTAATTATGATGTGTCTTGAAGTGGGCCTCTTTGGGTTCCTCTTGATTGGCACCCTCTGTGCTTCCTGGACTTGACTGACTTTTTCTGTCCTCAAATTAGGGAAGTTTTCCATCATTACTTTTTCAAACAGGGTTTCTATCCCTTGATCTTCTTTTTCTCTTTCTGGTATTTCTGTTATACAGATATTATTATGTTTCATGTTGTCCTGAATTTTCCTTAACCCCTCTTCATTCTTTAGTCTTTGTAAATTTTCTTGTTCTTTCTGGGAGCTTTAATCCACCTTGTCATTCAGTTCACTGATTTGCTCTTCTGCTTCATCTAGCATGCTTTTGAATCCTTCTAATGTGTTCTTCAATTAAGAAATTGTATTCTTCATTTCCTCTTGTCTCTCATTGATAGTTTCTATGTCCTTTTTCATGCTGATATAGTTTTCAGTAAGCTCCTAGTAATTTCCCTGTAGTTTTTGGTAATTCTCACTGAGCTCATTGAGCTTCCTTATAACCTTTGTTTTGAACTCAGTATCTGATCGTTTACTTGCCTCTATTCCATTTAGCACTCTTTCTGAGGATTCCTCCTTCCCTTTCGATTGAAGGTTGTTTCTTTGTCTTCCCATTAGTTGGCTGACAGAGCAAAACCACAAAGCTCAGGAAACAAACCTATGTCCACAAAATAACTTCCCCCTGCAATCCCACTATCAACAGCAAATGAACCAGTATTAATAAGGCTATAAAGAGATTAAGAGTGTTATAAGAAAAGAGAAAAAAACTGTGGTATAAAATCTACTGACTTAATATGCACAAACTTGGACAAGAAATAAATGTTAAAAAGCTATGTAGCAACAAAAATATCGCCAATCATGGAGAAGACCACAGTGGATTTCATCTCAGTAGCCTCTAGTATTTACTGCTGTTTTTTCTTTCTGGATCCACCTCTGTCAGATGTTGACACTGTCTGACCTTAGTCAGCCTGTTGGAGACTTCCAGGGATCTACTGTCTGTGGCTGTCTCCTTCAGTTATTAATCTAGTCACTCTGCACTCAGCAGTCAGGCTTAAGCACCATACAGCAGGGCAGAATCCCTCCTGGGGTCAGGGCTAATGTTTCCCATCAGGCTGGTGCTGCTCAGGGGGAAGTGGTCTGTGTGAGCTCTGTGGTTGCTACCCTGTGGGGATGACTCAGCACCAGGATCCCCGAGGTTACTCTCTCAGTTCTCTCCCCAAAGCCTCCATCCCCAGTCTCTCCTCAGGCGCCTCTAGCCCACTCTGCCCCTGCCTTTGCCAGAGCCCAGGATAAGTGGCTGCAAATGAAAATTTACGCGTTGGTCCTTTAAATAGCTCTTTAGTCTCCAGCTGCCTGTCTCTGGTAGAGAGTAGCCCTGCCACTTTTTGCAGCTGGCTGTTATCTGTGTACTTATTGGGGGCTCTGGTGCTATAGTCTGGGGTTCCCTGCTTATGGTTTAGACCCCACTCTTCTTAGAGGGATCTAACTGGCTGCTTAAATATCCCTCTGGCACTGCCACCTGAGGGTGCCCAGCCAGCCTTCTCAAGTCTCCACCACACTCCTTACCAGTCAGGTTGTGCTGAAACTGATCCTTCTGTCTGTCCAAGGTTATAAGGCTTGTCTCTAGCTATTGTTCAGTTGTTTGTTCTGGGTGATTTCTCCACAATTTAGTTGTAATTCCAGATTGGTCCTGGAGGAGGTCAGTGTGACTTCCATTTACTCCTCCGCCATCTTCCCAAGAGCTCACGTTAAATCTCTTGATGGTGTTACTGAATCATGAATACACGCTGACATGAATGAATACAATACACTGTGACCATTTAGTGGAAAACACTAAATGCACCCATACCACAGTTTTACATGAAGTTCTGTGTCTTGAGGCCTAATGCAGCGTCTTTTAAGAAATGCACCCAGGTCCTTAGGAAGTTTGGGTTACCTTATTTAAAAAGTATAATAATATAGGCTCTATTTCTTCAGCTTGAAGTGTTATAATTGATGATAGTCACGTACTCTTATTGAATTGTGACAATATCACTGTGAGGCAGGTACAATGGACAGAAGAGGGTGCTGAACTGCTTCAGCAGGTGACAGATTGGACTGAAACCAAGGACTGCCAATAAAATAATTGTGTTTTGCTCTGGGTGCATATATACATAGATTTAGATAGACAGATAGATAGATAGACACACATGTACATATATATGTATATATGTGTATTCTATTAAAATTAACTTTATTACAAATAAAATGCATATTTATTGTAGAAAAGTAGAAAGCACATGAGCCCAGACAGAGACAAAGACAGTGATACTACCCATTAAACCCAAACCAGGACACCCACCATGGTTGTACTCATAGCTTAACTGGATGGACTCAAGCATTTCCCAAGAGCCCAGTGTACACCAGGCACCAGGGTGCAGCACAATTGAGATGATGTCAAGCAATAGTAGGCACGGTTTCTACCTTCACAACTTTCCCAGTCTGTTTGGACTTTTTGTGTTTATACTTTAGAAAACGTACCTATTTTGTAAATTTAAAATCATCCTGCACAGGCTGCTTAGCGATCTTTTTTTATTTAGTAACATGCAACTTTCAATTTTATTTATAGAATGTGATGTAAAAGACTACGGGGACCTGCCCTTTGCTGATGTCCCTAATGATAGTCCATTTCAAATTGTGAAGAACCCAAGGTCGGTGGGGAAAGCGAACGAGCAGCTGGCGGGCATGGTGGCAGAAGTGAAGAAGAACGGAAGGGTCAGCGTGGTGCTGGGTGGAGACCACAGGTGCAGTTCATCAACGAGCTCTGTGCCAGCCTGGCACAGATGGCATGAGGGAAGCATAACCAATATCATGTGAAGAGAGGACATGTGGAAGGGAAAGCACTGATCAATAGTTTACATCGAATTTTCTTCCCTTAAAATTTTTTTATTGGTTACTACTTTATTTTGGAAAGAGATTTAGCTTTATTTAAAGTCTTGCATTATCTTTACTACAGCAGAAAGTACATGAAATATGAATGAATTTCAGTAACATATTCAGCACAGGCTTACATTTCTAAATAAATAAGCACTGAGGGAATTCATAGTCAATTTTTTTGTGCTTGATTACTGATAATAGGAACAACCCAGAAGTTAACCTTTAAAAAAGTGTTTTCTATTATAAAAGTAATAATTATATAATTTTTGAAATACAGACACATAAAAGGAAAAAAAATGGTAATTGTAGTTCCCTAACAAGCTTTTCAACTGGAACTGAAAGTCTGGCATGGTTTCCTTCCTGCCAAAGTTTTTCCCTTTTCCATGATTTTTTTAAACATGTGTGTGTGTGCATGTGTGTGTCATCCTGCTTTGTTCTTAATCTATGGAAATTCTCTTATCTTACTTCATGATATATAAGCATATTTTTTACTGTTGCATAATTTTTCATTAAATTATTATATCACTATATATGTCCATATTGTCTGATACTCAGGTTATTTTCAAACTTTCTGCATTACAAATAATATGGCAAAGCTAATTTTTGTGCACGAACCTCTTTAATCTTTACTTTCAAGTTCCCAAATTATGTTACTGGAAATATGATTAAATCAAAAGTATAAACATTACAATGGCTCTCAATGCAAGAATCAATTACTTCACCCCCCTCAGTTTTCTTCTCTAAAGTCCAAATATTACTAGGGCTTCTAAGACAAACAGCAGTTGAGGAACTGGGGCTTTCTTCCTATTTTAAGTGGAAAAAGTTTTAAGTGGACAATTTAGAAGTGCAAAAAAGACAAGAAACCTAAAATGAAAACAAACGCCAAGCCGAGTGATCAATACCTGACTATGAGGGCACTATGGCTTCCACTTCAGAAGTGAGAAGTTCATGATTCTCTGAAGGACACTCAAAACAATCACGAGTGGGAGGGTAAGGGCATCGTATGGCAAATCCTAATCTTCTCATTTTTGTGTAAGATATTACTTAGCTGTTGCATTCAGGCAAATTTCCTGGAGTTTGGGGTGCTTCAGGTGAACTTTGAGGGTTCTGGATCTGGCAACGAGTGGGTCCCTAAATGTGGGGCAGAAGTAGAAAGCTAAGTCAAAGGTCCCATTGTTGAACAGTGAGTAAGCGCCTGGGTTATCGGACTGAAATGCATGTAAAATCTTTGAGGGTTGCTCCCCAGTGGAAACGATTGGATTTTAAGAAAAATGGAAGGACTCTGTCATGACTCACTTGGGAGAATTCAGCATTTACCAAGAGAAATGAGAGTGCAGAAAACAAGCCTCATTTAACTCTGAAAATGAACTAGTTAATGCTCAGGAATTCTTTGTATGGCTAGTGTTTTCACACATACTTTATTTTTGGTGAAACTATAATTTACAATTATATTAGAAAGTGGTTCAGTGATACCTCCACATAGCTGTAACTTCTTAGGAAGTATTTAGTGTAAACTCTACTTTCTCTGTTGTTATAATTGTTTAATTGGCATCTCTGATTTTAAAACCTATGAGAAATATCAACCATTTGACTTAAAGAAAAATTAAGTATCAGACTTAATAATGTGATGTATGTAAAAAAGAAAAAAAGGAAAAAGAAACAGGGTGTATGATATGATACTGCAAACCTGATATTCACACAAACTTTTTCCTCCCAAGTTTGGCGATTGGAAGCATCTCTGGCCATGCCAGGGTCCACCCGGACCTCTGTGTCATTTGGGTGGACGCTCACACTGATGTCAACACTCCACAGACAACCTCAAGTGGGAACTTGCATGGACAGCCTGTGTCTTTCCTCCTGAAGGAACTAAAGGGAAAGGTAAAAGGCTGGTTGGTATTCTACTACAAAATAATCATCTCCGGAGCAGTTCAGGAAGGGGGAGGGAAGGAAGAAACCCTCTACCATCTTATCTTGGTGATATCTCAAACTGTTTTCTTGGCAGCCAATAAGCAAAGAGTTGGAGGATAAAGGTGGTGAGGTTCTCTATCTCTCCCTTTCTTGATAGTTTGCAAACTGACTTTATATATTTCCTTTTGATTCTCAAACTACCCTTTTCAGTAAGTGGGGCAGAGTGTAGTCCTTTATAAGCAAGTTAGTAGAGGCTCACAAGTTAAGCCGACTCACCCAAGATCACACGCCAAGTGCAGTCAGGAGTCAGGCCAGGGCCAGTCTCCTTATACCGACACCTTTCTATCATATGCCACACAGCCAGCCTCTCATTCTTAACATGTGTCTCCTCCGTATCATGGGACCTTTTCAAAAATGGAGTTTTAAAATGCAGATTACAATGCTTTATTCCTTAACATCTTTATTGTGAGAAGCACATATCTAAGTCATAAGCAGAAGAACTACCTCCTTGCTACCTAGAAACTTTTCTAAAACATACAAGATGAAACAAACTTGACTCCAGAACATTTGAAGAGGAACTGAAGGGTTGGTCAAAAATTCCCCTCAGCCACTCTGAGCTGTCTTCCAGATTAAGTCCTTATTGAGAGAGAGGAGTTAAGAAGGAATGGAAGTGATGGAAGCACACTGATTTCCTTATAGAAGAGCCCTGGGAAGGGAGGGCCCAATGGAAATGTGCGCACAAGATTAAATGCTGCTTAATGCGGACAAATGACTCAGGTTAGCTCTGGGCCACACGGTGAGGCTGGGTAAGGCCAAAGCAATCAAGGGTGCTACCAGGGGTGGCAGGCATTCTCTTCTTCATTTTGTATTATGTTTCAATGATTCCTAAAAATTTGTGTTCTAAATATAAGACAAATGCAATCCAGCAAGTGTATTTACCTTTCAGTGTATGATTTGCTCGAGAGAAGCACATATATAACCAAATGGAAACATTGCAATTTTAGATCCCTGATGTACCAGGATTATCCTGGGTGACACCCTGCATATCTGCCAAAGATATTGTGTATATTGGCCTGAGAGACGTGGACCCAGGGGAACAGTAAGTTTATTCCTTGATGCGATTTACCTTCATTTTTGTCCATTTGTGTGCCAGGTGCAATGGCCAAGCCTATGAGGAAAAATTATCTTAAGTACCAAGTCTAATATCTATAACTGTATCTACATACACTTACAGGTATATACATATATGCACATATATGTATATATTCGGATGACTTTTATATTAATTGACTTGCTGTTAAAATTCTTACTATATACAGAGTTCACAGAACTTAAAATATTTTATGTATCTTATCACATTGATCTTTTCTGAAAAGGAAACAAGAGGACATAGAGTCAGCCTCCATATTAACTATAGATTATCTTAATATCTCCTCTTTCATAGCTACATTTTGAAAACTCTGGGTATTAAATACTTCTCAATGACTGAAGTAGACAAACTGGGAATTGGCAAGGTGATGGAGGAAGCACTCAGCTACCTGCTAGGAAGGTATGATGCTTGTGTGTGTAACAAATATTGTTAAAAGAACTTGCTATTGACACTAATTCATATAAGTTATTAATGAAATCTTTATGTAAAGTCATGAAACTCCACTGGGCTGTTCCTTTTTATAGAGCAAAGTGAGAACTATATTTATCTACTAAATATTAAACCACAGACTTTAAACTGAATTACTTTCCCATCTCTTAAAAGAAAGAAAAGGCCAATTCATCTGAGCTTTGATGTGGATGGACTGGACCCATCTGTCACACCAGCTACTGGCACACCAGTCGCCGGAGGTCTGACTTACAGAGAAGGTCTCTATATTACAGAAGAAATTTACAAAACAGGTAGGTATAAATCTGAGTGAATAAAGAGGTAAACACACACATAGCCAATGTATACTTATACTCCCCAGTCTGATAATCAAGCCCCAGCTGACAATTCCAGAACGCCCATCCCATGATGTGAGAACTGAAATGGTTTCGGCTGGTCATCCCCTCTGTGATCGCCTAATATTTCAAAGATATTGAATTTAAAATGTCAACTATTTAACAAATTATCTTATTTCCATTTGTTGTTGTAGGGCTACTGTCAGGATTAGATATAATGGAAGTGAACCCATCTTTGGGGAAGACACCGGAAGAAGTAACTCGAACAGTCAACACAGCAGTAGCAATAACCTTGGCTTGTTTTGGTGTTGCTCGGGAGGGTAATCATAAGCCTATTGACTACCTTAGCCCACCTAAATAAATGTGGAAACATTATACATAAATCTCGCAGCTAATAACAGAATTACCAGGTCTATTAATTTACTTAAGCTTACGGTTATCCTCTTACAGATTTGGTATTTCAGAAAAATGTTTTGCCTTAGGAAATCAGTGCAATTAGTATAAACTGTATCAATTCCCTCTTGGTGTGAAAGATTTGGAAATTCAAATTTTTGTCAACTTAAGAAGCTTATATTCTGGCAAAAGGCTTGTAGGAAAAGAAGTATATATTAACTTACAAATAAAAATTTGCTGGCATTAAAAATAAACACACTCCCACAAGGGAGTGGCAAGGAATATTCAAAGTGATGAAAAACAAGGACCTACAAGCAAAATTACTCTACTCAGCAAAGCTGTCATTTAGAATAAAAGGACAGATAAAGAGCTTCCCTGACAAGAAAAAGCCAAAGGAATTCATCATCGCCAAAAACTTATTATATAAAATGTTAATGGGTCTTCTTTAAGAAGAAGGAAAAAAAAAGATAAACAATATGAACAATAAATACATATCTATCAACAATTCAGTCTAAAAAACACAATAAACAGGCAGAACAGAAACAGATTCATAGACACAGAGAACATTTTAATGGTTGCCAGAGTGGAGGGGTGTTAGGGGCACAGGTGAATAAGGTGAAGGGATTAAGACTTACAACTTGGTTGTTACAGAAAAGTCATGGAGATGTAAAGTAGAGCATAGGGAGTAATGTAGTCAATAATATTCTGATAACTGTTTATGGTGTCAGATGGGTACAAGATGTATCAGGATGTTTTCTTAGTAAGTTACATGATGTCTAATCACTGGGGTGTTCACCTGAAACTAATATAATATTGTATGTCAACTGTAATTGAAAAATAAAACATGATTAAATATTAGAGCTTCCACCATCCGATTTTTCATATGCAGCCTAGATTTTAAATGTACATGATGTATGGACTTTGTAAATAAATATTTTACTGAATTACTCTCAGATAAGAGCAATAGACTGGATCTTGCTTTAGCGTATATTACCCAGTGCAGTAGCTACATGTAGTTATTTAAAGCTTCATAAAATTTAAAATTCAGTTCCATATTTCAAGTGCTCAAGAGGCACAGGTAGTTACTAACTCCTGGACCAAACGGCACAGATGTAGAATATTTCCACCACTGCAGAAAGTCCTATTGGACAAAACTGTTTTAAAGTTATAAGTGAGAAAACAACCAAGCAAACAAAAAACTTTTAGGATGTAATGAATATAAAGGCATTTTTGTCCCTCAGGTGCATTCTAAACCCAAATAAAGTTTCTGCTTCTGTGTTCTATTAATGCCTCTGATTAATAATAATTCTTTAAAAACCCTATTTGGGGAAAATCATATTTCCATTTTTTAAGCTAGAGAAGAAGAAATTGAATTTTTAATAAATTGGAACGTATATATCCTTGAGAAAGTGATAGTGATTTTCACTTCCTTTATTTTTATAATACCAGTGTCATAATTATTCCCATTCTAGGATCTCAAACCGATATATTCCTTGAAGTAGCAAGACTATATTGAGACTATGTTAAGAGTAGCACTTGAATTCATTTCTAGCATAAAATCTCTGGAGAATTTTAACACTATTCCTAGCCTGAAAAATTACTTAGATGATTATATAAATATTAAGCTGGACTTGCATGGCAAATAAAGGCTTAGTGATTATAGTAACATGAACCATGAAAAAGATAATGGTCTAGGAAGGTGTATTTGAAAATAAAATTTGAAGTATAGTTGATTAAACTTCACTAAGTCTTTTTAAAACATCAGCACTACTAATTCCAGGTCAATGTCAGTTACCAACTCTACTGTGCACCCCCTGGAGGTAGCCCGGTTCTCTGTCACAGCCCAGCCAGCACCCCGCTGGGCACACAGCAGGCGCTCATTCACACAGTGATCGATCAGACAGTTCAGTCATTTAACGGAGTTTACTAATTACTTTGAAGTCTTTTACAATCTTAATGCAATTTCCCCCCAAAATTGACATTAAGTTTCTCAACATTTAATAAACCCGGAAGAACAAAAATGTACAGTGCATTTAAAAAATAAATATTTAAAAATGTTAAGGTTATAAAAATCTGAAGAATCACATCATCTGCCAGGTGAGTGTCAACCTGGAAAAGCTATTAATTTATTTTTAAAAACAGAGATTGGAGAATCACCATTTAAGCATGAATTGTTAACTTTATGCATTTCTATCTAAGTTATTTACTTACATCACTTCCAACTCATTTCATACAGTTAAGTTCAAGTCCACAGCAAAGGCATAAATTTGCCAATCTCCCTCGATTAGGAATGTTAGCTCATTTATTTGGAAATCTATGATAAAAATTTTAAGCCATTTAAAAAGAATATGAAACTGTGTTTATTCCTGCAGTGAAATGAAATCTTTAGTTCTTTACATGACGAAAATCTCTTATCCCAAAGACACAGCAAGAGAGGTTTATGTATAAAAGGATATATAATAACTGTTCTACATTTGTGGTGCCTTTAAAACAATGTATTTGAATACTGAATGTCATGAATAATAAAATATAAAAACAAAACTCGCGGCTAGAATAAGAAAGACTAAGAGTATGTACTAAAAGTCTCGAGCACAAATGCCTCAATGTTCCCAGGCAGCTTTAATAAATGGTTATGGATATGAGCAACATGTAGTTTACTTGATCTCTTAGAGACATAAGAATAGACAGGGAGATGGGAGTTATAAGGTGTCAATAGATTCACCATTTGAATCAAAATATTGGGTTGGCCAAAAGTCCCCATGGTTTTTTCCATAAAATAAAAGAAACACTTTTCATTTTCACCAATAACTTTATTGATATGGATATTTTGAGTAGGTCAGTTATCTCCTCCGTGGTATAATGCTGATTGTTTTCAATTAATGTTTTGATTTGATCACTATCGACTTCAACTGGTCTAACCAACCATGGAGCATCATCCAGTGAGAAATCTCCAGGACGAAACTTCGCAAACCACTTTTGACACGTTTGATCAGTCACAGCACCTTCTCCATACACTGCACAAATCTTTTTTGCATTCAGTTGTGTTTTTTACCTTTCTTGAAATAATAAAGCATAATATGGCCAAAAATGTTGTGTATTTTCTTCCATCTTCAGTGTTAAAATGGCTAAAGAAAATTTCACCAGTTTGATAAGTTTTTTTAAATGCACGCTGATATGACAGCAGTCACAATACAATCTTAACAAAATTGTTTTGAATGAAGTTAAAGACAACTAAGTACTATTGGAAACATCTTACGGAAAAACCAAATGGACTTTTGGGCCAACCAAATAAAATAATCTGAACGTCACTGCTCCTACTACAACACTATGTAGCAAGATCGCGTTCAGATTTAGTAGCTCTGCGTCCACTTTCAAACGCGGAGGTATTTCCATTTCGCCACAGTACCACTTGACTTCACTGAGTTACCGGCAAAGACACTGGCACCTGATTAGACTGAGGCGCTGGAGACCCACTATTTACGGCTTGTGGAGGTACTGTAGCTGGTTCCATCTTGCTAATGTGTGTGATAAATCGAAGACGAAGTTTTAAAGCTGGTTTTAAATTACAGATAATCTTCTCTACCTAAAAAATGAAAACACATGAAAAAATATTTTAACCAGAGAACTTCAATTTCCCACTCTTTTAAGAAGTGATTTATACATATCCTGAGACAATAAACCAGGGAGTGGGGTGGATGAGAAGTTGATCTACATGTTTTATGTTTCAACAAAAGCAGATAAAATTATTTCTTTCTCATCTAAGAAAAATCATGTGTTCTCCCTCACATACATTCTATACATGCATATTTTGTAAAAAATATGAATATATTTACAAAAACATATACACTTAGTTAGCTAGTAATTCTACTGTCAAAAGTTAGTATAGTTTACACTGGAAATTTTACACATGCAACAGGTGATCATCCTTTTAAAATGCCATCTTCACGGAAGTATGAAGCACAACTATATTTTGAAGCTCTTTCAATAACTTATGTCTGTAACATATATCTATGAAGCTAATTTCTTTTGGTTCTGATTTATACTTGGAATTCAAACTAAATAATATCAGATATAGTTACCTGAGATACTTTAAAGAAATAAATACATTAAGCAGTTTCAGTTTTCTTAGCTTTACTCACATGCTCTTCGACCTTGCCAGGAAATGTCAGCCCATTAATAATTTTTCCTTCCTATAATTACTTTGTGTCAGTGTCTGAAGCCCAAATATAAAGGCTATGTTAAATAAAACATGCCTATGCCAGTTCCCACTCAACTTTCCTTGACAACCCTGCTGATAAAGGAGTCAACATCCTCCCCACCTCATGTTCCCGGCTGCAAGGAAGGAATCCAGTAGACTAGGATTCATATGTTTTTTATATCAGTTTATCTCTCTTTCCTTCTAGAGAAGAAATTAACATTAAGTATGGAGGGGAGGTTATTTAACATCTTCACCCTCCTGAAACAGCCAAGATTGTTTCCCACAGACAGGAAACTCAGTCACGGCTCAAGGAGGTCCTGTCCACTTTCAGACCGCTCTTCTAGGAAGTGGCTCTTTGTATGTTGGGTCAGAATGTGCCTCCCTTTAACTTCACCCGAGTTTATATGCCCTTTGAAGTGACACAGAACAGATCTGATACCTAATGCAAATGGCAATTCTCCAAATAGCAAGGACATGAACAATTCCCTAGGGACTCTCAAAATTCAAGTCGCGCATTCCTAGTTCCTTCATGAAATCACTCTCTGGGCTCTCCTGGCTTCAGTCTTCTAGCTGCGCTGCCACTGTCCGGTGTTCCCCCAGTGTACCCTGGTCACTGTGGGGAAAAGCAGGACCTCCTTCACTCATAACGCAACAGCTGTCTGGCCCGTTCGGCGGCCACGCCATACTGTTTCTTCCTATTGAAATTACTGTTAATTACCTCCCCTAGGTCTTTTTCACATGTCCTGTTGCATATGTGAGAAGTTATAACAATGTATTTACTCTTACTTTAATACTATATTCAGAATAATATGCTCATGTAATCTAAAATGGTCTGATATCAACCTTTTTCCCTTAGAAGAAAAAACATACAAAACTACTTACCCAAACAAAAAAAAAAGTCTATCACCACACGTTCAAGTTGTCTAAATTAAAAATCATTAAAAATAATGAAAGTTAACTTACTTGCTCTTTTATGCTGTCACCAGTAAACATATACTTCATATGATATAGGAAGTCACAGATGGGATCCATGTAATTTAAGTGGGCACTACACTGGTCTACATTCAGCAACATGTCGTAAAATGCCACACCAATCTATTTAACAAATAATATAAAATTATTTAAATATTCAAAAATGGTTTACTAATTCAGTATGATGTAGCTGGGCTCCATCCCAAGACTAGCACAGAGGGACATATGTTTGTAGAAGAGTTGTCACTGATCATGCAAACTTGTGTGTGCACAGGAGACAGGACAGGGCCTGCGTTACAACAGAATCCATAGTGCTACAAAAGGCCCCCAACAGGGCTTCAACATGCTTTCTCTTTATAGCTTCGTAATTTCTCTTAAAATTAACAGGTAGATGATTCCCGTTCAGGAAGTCATTTCTCATTTTATGGGATAATCACAAGCTCAGGTTCCTTGTTAGATTATAGAAGTTAGTTCAATTAAAAATTCTGGTTTGGTTTAAACTTAAACATGGGGAGTTTTACAGACAAAGTTTGAGAGAGTGTGAGCCTTAGGTTAAAGCATGGGACAGGCCTACTGAATTGACAAACATGTATTTGTTGAGGGTTATTGCTTGCTATGCATTTGGAATGGCAGAAATACTTACATTCATGGTTTGGTTTGGCCCTACTATCAATTTGAATTAATAACATGGTCAGAAAAATGGGTAGTGCTTAGGAAATGATTATGTTTTACTTTAGTGCTGGTTTTAAATTCCATTTTACATTTCATTTTGTGTGGTAGAATTGGAGAGAGTTGTAATTAGTGCTTGGTGTGAATTTAAAACAGGTTTAACACTAAGCTTCTTCAGTATTCAGTGTAAACCAACGTAACTCTAAGTTCATTATGATTCAAGTGACTGATAAATAGTTTGTTGAGTGCTACTAAGAAACTACCTTCCTTATAACTTGTAAACTGTAAAATAACTTTTTGGATAAAGATATAGTAAACAAGCCCTTTGCCAATGAATTTTATCACATGAAGACACATACTCTAAGTAATGCATGTGGAGCCTACAGAATGATGTACAACCTAAAGCTTTTGAAAACAAACAGATAAATACATGTATAACATTCTAAATTTAGTCTTCAATATGTTTTCATTATGGAAAACCCATAGAGAAGTGTCAGTGTCCTCTTGAGATTAATTCTTGAAGCTTGTTGTTTCGATCTCTCCTTAGTGGATAACGGAATCCTTCAATGCAAAATCTTTTCTGTAATAATGAATACACTTGAAGTTTGGATTTAAACCCAAGTTTTCAAAGAAATTTGTTAGTATCCTTGTAAATGTAAAACATGATGCACCTTGTGGTACGTTCAGGTTTTAGACTTTGATTTTTTGGATTAACTTAACGTTACATTGTAGAAGTTAGTTGATACCCAAATTCCAGTTATTACTAAATATGAGAAGTTATATAAACACAGAAATTTTGAGATAGAATGAGCTTTCTTTTAGAAGACTGAAAGAGGACTACAGAATAAATGAATGTGTAAGTATTTGTGAGTGTTATTGTTTGTTATGACTTTAGAATTGCAGATACACTGACATTCATGGTTCAGTTTGAATTGTGGTTCAGTTTGGATAAATAGTATGATCAGAAAAAGTAGTAGTACATAGGAAATGAATATGTTTTACTCTAATGTTTGTTTTGAATTCTGTCTTGTAGTTCATTTTGTGATGTGGAAGTGTACAGAGTTGAAATCAGTGCTTGGTTTAAGGTTAAAGTAGGTTTAACATTTAGTTTCTTCTGTATTCACTGTAAAAAAACATAAACTCTGTGCCCTTCAATGAGTGCAAGTAATAAGAGCTTGTTGAAGAGCAAACAGACCACCTGTTAGAACTTGAAAAGTGTAAAATGACATTCTTATAATATTTTATAATAAAACTATTTGTAAAGTAGTTTATCAAATGAAGACACATAATTCAAACTAAGAAATGCATCTGCACTGTACTGAGAGACGTGTTATCTAAAGTGTCTAATGTACCAAGGAAATACGTCTCAAACAGTCTGCTGTTACCCCGGAATGCCTGCAGGGTTATTGCCTTCTCGCATATGAAGCAGGATTTTGTGATCTCCTCATAGCAGAAATACAATCCATAAATTCTAAATCTTAAAGTGACGAATAAAATTGACCTGAGACATATTCGTACCTGCACTTTTGAAAGGTATTTGTCAGTAGCTTTTAAAACATGTGATATTTTGTGGTGTGTGAGGTTTACGGCTGATATTTAGGGTTAACTTGTGTACTTTATACCCTCTCAGTTCTACTCGGTGGCTCGTACACTGAGGTCCTATTCCTGCCTCATTTTCTTTTCTCTGTACTCTTGTTATAGGTGACTGATTGCGTCCATTTCCATGATTTTAATTAATTCCTCTGTACTATAGTGCAGGTTTTCAAATGCATTTCTAGATCCTTAACTTTCTTCTCAACCTTTATGATACGTATTTCCTCCTGTATCTCCAAGTTAACACACCTCATTCCAAACTCATTATAGGTATGTATACTAAGTCACACGAAGTCCTCTACAATGGCTCTTTGATCCTCCTACACTGACTTCACTAATGAGGATTATGATATGAAGTTTGAAAAACACTGGGAAAGAAACCTAAATAGATCTTTTAGAATTTAATGTTATCACAGAAAACCTAGATTATATTTTACCTCTATCATACATCGAGTTCTCTCTTGCTGAAATCTTTGTAAAAATGGTCCCACAAGATGGTACACATAAAGCAACTGGAATTCAGTCTTTACTATAGGAAGAAGTACTTCAGTGAGAAACCTAAAATTTGAAGATAAAATTTCTTGTGATTTGAAATCAGTTGAATTGTTTGAATTTTGTTAACACAGCCTACCCCAGTATCTGCAAAACTTGTAATAATTTTTAAAAATATTTCTTTTAATTTTGGTAACATTTTAAATTAATCTCACATCTCTCGCTGGCTCTTATTGTCATTTGATTATTAAAATAAATTGAGATTTTAAAACGTTCTAAAAAAAATTATTGAGCCCTTGCTGGTGTGTCTCACTGGATTGAGTGCCGGTCTGCGAACTGAAAGGTTGATGGTTCGGTTCCCAATCAGGGCACATGCCTGGGTTGCAGGCCAGGTTCCCAGTTAGGGGCATGCAAAAGGCAGCCGATCAATGTATCTCTTGCACATCGATGTTTCTCTCCCTCTTTCTCTTTCCCTCTCTCTAAAAATAAATAAAATCTTTAAAAATAAATAAATAAATAAAATTATTGAACAACAGAGATAAATAATCTAATATAAATGCCATTCTCAAGAATTTTTTTATCTAATTAATATTGACTTTACGGTCAAGAAAAATAATCAGAAAATAAGCTGATATCAGTTATTTAGTCCAAAAGGCAACTTTTGGAATATAGTCTGGAAAAAGCCTCTTTAAAATGTAATGGAACACCAGATACCAAATTATTACTTGCACATACAAATTAAGTTTTTTCAAACAATTCTGAAATAAAAGAGCCTTTTTGATCATCTAGAAATTCTACTTAACTTTTGCTCTGCAAGTTCTACTGAATGAGATATGTATCTCATATGTAAATGAGGTTATAAAACAAAACAAAAACAAAGTGAAAAAAGTCAAATTTCTTTAAAAGACCATAATACCTACTTGGGAATGAGAGATAGCTGCCCAATGCTAGAGTGGTGCCACACTGCGTGTGCTAGAGCCAATGTATAGCTGCAGCTCATCTCGGAGTAGGACTGGTGGCAAGCAGTGAAGTCAAAGAGGCGGAATGGGTAGCCGACCCACTCTGTCTCAGACGTCAGGCTGGGACTGCTGATAACGCTCACGATTTGATCATGAAGGACAATCCAGTATGGCTCCTTGAAAACCAGAGGACAGTTTGGTGAAAAATATTACTTACCTAATATTCCACCCCATATTCATTACCACACTCCCACGCCTAAAATAAAACCACTTTCTCATTCTTCAATGTTTTCAACTTATAGAGCTTGTGTCTTTGCATAATGGAGATTTTAAAATCAAAACTGAGTGCCTTTGTAGTAAGTCAATAAAAACCTGAGGAGAAATGCCTGTGAGTTAGAGGGGTCCATACACATCTGTCCTGTTCATCTAGTGCCAGATACTTACTACACAGTAAACCTACTTTAACAATATTTACTACAGAATATATATATATAACTATACATATAGGAGGTATGGGAGGAAAAAGTGATTCACAGAAGTACATAATCAAAGAAGTTCGGAGAGCAGAGGGTTAGATAATATCATTGACATTCAAAGATACAACAGGCAATTGTGTGGTGTTGACCAGTCACATGCGGAGGTCAGAGAAGGGAGACTTCCCATGACTGGAGCAGTTTGGGAAGGGTTCCTGAAGAAGCAGACCTAAGCAGGCAAAGAACGAGTAGTTTTAGAGAAGCTGACAGAGGAAGAAGTGTTCTAGCATAACGTCTTATTCCCTAACATATCAGAGGTACCTTAAATGTGTCTCAATGAGCATTATTTGCAGGAGAAAAGGCTCTAGATATATAATACGCTAAGTGGTCAAAATTAGATTAATATCTTAATTTAAATCTTAATTAATATCTTAATTTATATCTTAATTTAAAAACTAAGGGTGGGTGAGTAAGTTGGGACCAATGGATGTAGGGACCCAAAAGTCAGGTAGATTTAATTGGATTTGAGGCAGAATAGTCACCGTAGATACTTGAAGCAATGATAATATGAAAACTTTAAAAATATGAAACATGTCATTAGTTGCATGACGTCTTTGTGCAGAGGCACCCTATTCTTTTGGCTGATGGAGAATAGCTGAGTTCCACCGCCATGCACAAGCCATGTTTCACTCACTGGTAGGGCAGTGATGATCAATCCAATTGCATTCATCCACGCTGTAATGTTCTCCCTTGGCACTAAAGGCTGGCTACAGGTGGGAAAAAGAGTGAAAATGTAAAATTATAAAAACATTTTATATGGGTGACAATGGATCTTACTTTGAGAACAAATGTAATTGGGGGTCTTCCAAGTAATCTAATGCAATAAAACTACAGTACATTTTTATTGAGTAAAAATTTAATATACAGAAACAAAAGCAAAGTAAGGCTTTTGTTTTGGGTTGCTTCCTTTAACAAATGGAAGACTATTTCCATTTATTCATACTTCTCTAACCATTATCCCCTACTTTATGCCAGTCTTTAAGAAAGGCCTCTTGAAAGACTTTTTTTCTGAGAAGTTATCATTATTCTTACATTAAATGCCAAACACCTAATAAAGAACAGAAGTGGGAACAAACCCAGGTTTTCTGACACTGCCCAGGGCTCATTCCACTGGACACATATATTGTAAGGGCAAGGTCTGGAACCAAAAGATAGTTACTATCCAATGTACATCAGCCTTGGAACAACAGGTTTGTCTAACAGCTCCAAATAAAATATCATTCTCTTTACAAATTATCAATGACCCTTATTTCATACAACAGGATACACACCTTTTCAGCACAACATTTAGAAGAGCATTTCCAACTTCTTTGCCTGAAACAGCCAAGGCCATGAGCTCCACACAAGTAACATGTAGAGCATGGGCAGCTGGATTGGGAAACTCATTGAATCTCCAGTCGCAGTTTGGAAATGGACCGGGAGATTTGCCAGCCATTGGTGCAAATGATTAAAGCAACAACTATTTAATTATTTTGAGACTAATGGTTGACCTTTGTATAGTGTTTTACCATTTTCAATGTTCCACATGTAAACATCTCATTTGATAATCAATTTACCTGATTATGAACCCCCAAGAAGGCAATCAGAGATCAGAAGGCAAATAATACAAACCAAATACAAATGAGCTTGACATGACAAATATATTGACTGCAACCATGTGATCAACTATAAGGTATAAGGTATAAATGGTTGGTTGTATACAGGTGGGCTCTTATAACTGATGTGATAGCTATAGATGCAAACAAAGTATCGCTATAACTATCAACCTATTTCTTTTAATAGTTATAGGACAGTTAAAAAGAAAGTTACTTTATAATAAGTAATTCTTTTACTTCAGGAAATAAATTCCTTTGTATAGGAAAATCAATGATGCCCATTTATGTACAATTGCTTTCTAGTAAACAGTAGCATGGTGTATAGACATACTAAGTATAGTGTGTTGATAACTTAAAACATGAAATCAAAATGAAGAAATAAAAATAATAGCATGTCAGCTTTTTAACTAAAAAAGAGAAAGTAAGTTTTATTACCTATTAACATTTAAAAAAAAATTCAGTGATTAAAGCAACAAAATTCTATGTTCTCTAGTAGCAAACAGATGCATGAACAATACATAGTTCATTTATTTAGAAATAGGATTGTTTTCTTTGAGACAAATATTATAAGACCTCTTTTTAAATATGAATTTTAATGGAATGAAATTTCCATTTATTTGGCATGCTACTGCTAATTTAAGATTTCAAAACCTTTACAGAGGTAAAAGTAGAAATGATCTTTAAGAAATCTGAAGTCTTAGAATATATAAAAATAATTACCTTGAAAAGACAATACACCTATGTTCTCACAAATAATACATAGTTACTTCTAAAAAATCTGAAAAAAATCACAATAAAAAGGATATTATCTACTAGTCTGCCAATCAATCTGCAATAGTAGGTGTCATCTGGGACCCAAGGATTGTCTTCTCGTGCGTTCATAGCACATTTCAGATAAGTGTCACTCAGACACCAGCCCTGCGGTCGATTATCCTTGAGCGAGCCAATGATCGCATGAACAAGTTTTCGTTTGAGAAATGTGCGATCTCTCAGGTGCTTTTCATAATAGTGCAGAGTATTATACAAATAAGTCACTGGACGATCTGCCAAGAAAACAGATCATCACGATGCTTATCTGATTGCTGAGAACTGTGAAAAACCAATGCTCTATTTTCTAGATTACTAAAAAAGAGCTCAGAAGATTATGAAACTATTATACATGCTGTGTAACTGCAGACAATGAATATTTTAATTTTAGGACAAGGCAGAAGGCTTCCAATAATACACACATCTTGTATTTAAGGATATTCATTACACTCTGAGGTACCAATTTCACTCCTGGAAATTTATCCTGCAAAAATGACACACGTACAAGGACATTCCTTGTTAGGTGACAGGGATGGGACATTTTACTGCATACCCTTCTATACCATGTGCATGTATCACCTAATCCGAATGAAAAATGTTTTTAAAGGAATGCTCACTTTAACTTCATACCTATTCTGTAATACTAGAAGACATCTGCATTGGAGGGAAACACTTTAGATCAAGGACTAAAAAGAACTGTCCCCTCCCCCCTGACCCCAGAAAAATATACTTTGTCCCCATAGTGGCTGCTCTGGGAAATCGATGCTCTTGTCATTGACTCTAGCATTTTCCATACCAGGTTTAAAACTTTAAAATTGTCTTTAATTTTTCTTTTGTTATTCCCCCCAATAACCAGCCAACCAAGTTCTATTTCTCTATTCCTTCTTCCTTGATTATCTGTCCCTTCTTTCTCGTTTCCAATGCCATCATACATGTGCAGATACTATTCACACACCTGAACTTTTTGACATAGGTTGTTAAAATGGATTCCTCCTTCCAAGACATGCTACCAACTACAACAGGATTTATCTAAAATAAATGTTTTCCATCTATGCTTTCCATGTCATTACCTTACTCAATAACTTCTAGTTGATCCTTGATTATCTGAAAGTTACAAAATCAAAACTTATTGGTCAGGCATTTAAGGCGATCTGTCAGGTGCCATATACGAATTTTCAATTTAGCTCACCGAGGTGACTGTTTTAAAAATGTCTTGTTTTTAATACCCTCATGAGTTTTTCAAAGGATTCTTTCTGCCTAGTATGTTTTTTTCTTCTTTCTGTTTATACAAATCACACACACCACAGTTAAAATCCTATCCATCCGAATAGCCTGCCAACACCCAGTTTGTTCACAGTAGCCTCAGTCCATTGTGAGCACACAATTTTCTCCTTCTATACTCATTTGGCCATTAATCAAACACTACGTAAAATAAGGCATCTCTTACATATCACTTTTTTTTTTTTTGCTATTTAATACATTTGCTATGATTACCTATTCATATTTTTATGTCGTCTGTTTTATATTTCATCGTATCAATGTATGGCACTTACCCACAAAACACTTTTATTTTAAAAAAACTAAAAAAAATTCTTTAGAACCCCTATTACCCATAAAGTCATACGCAGCCCACTTTTGTTTATAGAGCTATTGGATGGGATTAAAATTTGAAAAATCTCACCATGAAATTTATATAAGCCTCCTAAGTGATCCAGTAGAGTCTCCAGTGATTTGGATACTGGCAGCAACTCCAAAAATCTGTGGATGACTATATCAAATACCGGAAGAAACCGGAGACACACGTTTCCAAAATAGATGGGCAGATAGGGGGACTGGATCTGCACAGGGGGATCAACCTGCTCCGCCAGGCCCTCAAAATACAGCTTCTCTGGGTATTTCTGTGGAAGTGAGGAAATGGTAAATGTTTAGAGCACATTTTTTTATTCTCATAAAAAAAAGAGCTAAATAAACTTGCTGTTTCCAAAAGAACATGAAACCGTGTTTGCTCCTACAGTGCAATGAAAACTAGAGTCCTTTACTTGGCAAAAATCTCTTATCCCGAAGATACATCAAAAGGGGTTATGTATAAAAGGATTTGCAATAATTGTTTTCATTTTGTACTGTAAGTACCCATGTCTACAAAAGCTGTAATTTTAATTTATTCATAACTTTAGAGATACTCTAGAACCTTGAAAAAGTTTAGAGACCAGAGAGAAAACAGTAGAACCACAGAAAAATAGCTACATCGATGGCCGAATACCTTAGTATGGCTTAAAAAGGATTAGCTGAAGTGCAAATTTGAATGAGTACCTTGTGATAATTCATGTGCTTGGTGTGCCAGTCGTTCTGTAGCCAGTGCTCTGGGGAATTTTCCTTCACAAAGTCACTTACTCGGTTTCTAAAATCATTTGGCTTGAGTAACAGCAACTGAATTATGAAATAACAAACCTGGGCTTCATTTCCTTCATGACTACGCATGGCCTTTGGAGAACAACAGAAAAAGTCTATGAAAATACCTAACCTGTACAGAAGCATGGCTCTCCCACTTGACGGTCTAAATCTGAATAAGAAAAATCTTACTGTATCTCTATTTTATCTTTTTATTTTATTGATTTATAGATTTGTATTATTTACTCTAGAAGGGAGTAATCATCTCTATATCTATGCTTCACAGCTAAGAGGTTAATGTAAACCAACTACGCCACCCCAAATATCACCACTAAAGTATTAAAAAAAAGCGGTATTATCTATCCTCATCCAGTGTCTTTTTCTTAAACTTTTTCCTGAAATAGACATCAAAACCAGGAGAAAAAACCATCTGGGAAATATTGGGTGGCTCTGGGAAGCATTCAGTTCTGACTGTGGCTACCAAATTGTGGAGAAATGATATTAGCACTGTGCAAAGAAATGCAGTGACTTACTAACTCCTGGTGCCAGTGGGAGACTTTGAGAACCAACTCAGAGTCTAACCGCTTATACTTTAAGAGCATTGCAAGGTCAGGATCATGTCTGTCTTATTTACTCTACACCTTTTGCACACAGAACATAGTAGATATTCAACACATACTTATTGAATGAGTGAATAAGAAATTTGGAAATCTCTATATCCTTAGGGAAGTGAAAACAATGCTTGAAGGTAGTATACATTTATTAAACCCTTAGAAGCAATATAGAGTAGATCAGCAGAAGATCCATCAACCACACGCCTTAATCCAAAGGAGCACAGACAGCTCAGAAACTTTTTCTTAACTAAGCATATTCTCACCAAGCAGAGAATTAACCTGTCCAGCGTAACAATGTTGTACTTCCACACCATGTCATTAAGAATTTCAATGCACTTGTTGAGTTGCTGACCCCCTGCTGATGTAGAGAACTCATATACCAGGAAATCCGCAAATGTTCTCACATGGGCCACTAAGGCTCTGGCTCCAATTCTTTCTAATACTCTGGAAAGGAGAGAGTACAAATTGTTGTATGGTATAACGGGTTGCCAAATGGAATGCAGATCGAGGTTTTCGGCTTACCTATAGCCAATCTGATTAATATGATCTGTTTCCAAGAGCATTTTCCAGAGAAGACAAAGAAAGAGAGGAGAGCCTTGATTAGAAAAGTGGGTAATGATGTTATTTTCATTGCTCATTGACTTCCACTTCCGATACTCCTCCTCCACATTTTTTTTCAGATTAAAACGACTTTCCTGAGGTACATTATTTTGTTTGAAGAATGCCTAAAAGGAAAACCAGAAATTTATTTCAATGATTGTATTAAAAAGAGCACTGGCTATGGGGGTCAAGAAACCTGTTCTAGACTTGACCCTGGCACTCATAAACTCTCAGTGACCCCAAGCAATTCAGTAATCAAGGCCTGAATTTCTATGTTGGGAAATCTGCAGCCTTGACTAGATTATCGCTAAGATTCCTTTCTTAGATTTCCTACACAGAAATTCCAAGCAAGCCTGAATTCAAAGTTTCTTAAAGTTTCTTCAATCACCTGTTGATACTCCCATTGACCTTTGCGGGGGGGGGAAGGAAAAAGAAAAAGAAATGTATGTGCTCTTCAGTTACATAGTTTAGTGTCTCGGTGAGGAAAGCCCATGACACTAGCCCGGCGGGGCCCCGGGCACGGCCGCCAGGCTACGAGCAGCAGCAGCAGTCTGTGTCTAAACAAGCCCTCCGGGAGGCGGCCGTAAGCTTGAGAGCTGCTGCTCTAGCCCTGCTGAGAGTCACAGAAAACAGATGTTCATTATGCCTAAAATTTTCTCTGAAAAGTACATGACAGATAAGGTCTCCTTTCTCTATATTATAAAAGTGAAGTTTATTGTTTTTCTCTCTGTGTGACTCTTTTTAAGTGCACTCAAGTGTAGCGTATGTGTATTCTGTGAAGCCCATTAAATTATATTTCTCTCCACTTCAGTTCTATGAGAGAGAAAGAGTTTTTCAGGTAATGTGTTCATTCTCACAAAAATTAACTAGTAAAATGAAGCCCTAATAATTAAAATTTTAGAAACATATAGTCCTAGAATAGAACAAGGAGCAACTCAAGATTTTGGAAGAGCAAAGATTAAAAAAAATAAATAAAAGCTAACTTTCTTTGGATGTCAACAAAATTAACTCTCTAGAATAACACTGTAAATGGTAAGAAAGATTTCATATATATTCAATATGTAATTCAACACCAACTTGCCTGTAGTGGGCCCGGAAAACAGCTAAGAGTATGTGAAGCCCAATTATGAGGTGTAAAACTCATGATGGTCTGAAGTATGTCTTTACACCAAGTTCCCTGGATTGAATCTGAGCCTGTAAAAAAATCTAAACATAAACAAATAGATGTAATCCACATGGAAATGATCATATCTATAATTCATCAAAGAGAAAGTCACAAACAATTATGTACACTCAGAGAATCTCACGGCAGTGCATTTACTGCTTAACTAGTGATGTTCGGTTTCGGACCTAAGCTTGAATGATAGGAATTACCACACTGGTAAACATGAACACAGTGAGTGAAAAGAAGACCAAAGACAGCTAAAATCTTTTTAAGTTACAGAGTACCAATGATATAATTTTTGCATAGGCCCAGCATGATTGCTCATTTAGTTCACTCTGACGACGAGGTATTAGCACTCTTCTGAACCAAGAGAATAGAATTAAGAAAGTAGAATTAAGAAAATATCCTTTCTGGTGGTTGAAACGGCTAAAGAATAGAACTTCTGGCCAAGATGGAGGTATAGGTAGATACGCTTTGCTTCCTCGCCCAACCAAAAGGAGGATAACAACCAATTTGAAAACAAAAACCAACCAGAACTGCCTGAAAATCAAACTCGATGGATGTCTGACGACCAAGGAGTTAAAGAAGAAACATTTATCAAGACTGGTAGGAGGAGTGGAGATGGACAGCTGGGGCAGAGAGGATACACAGCAAGGCAGTGGACAGGGCAGGCGAGGTGGAGATAGGTGGACAGGGACTTCCCACATTCATGTGTGGATAAGCCGGGAGGAACAGCTAGGAAGTGAGACAGACTGCACAACCCAGGGTTTCAGTGCAGGAAACTAAAGCCTCAAAACCTCTGGCGGTAAAAACCTGTGGGCATTGTGGCAGCGGGAGAAACTCCCAGCCTCACAGGAGAGTTCATTGGAGAGACCCACAGGGTCCTAGAATGTATACAAACCCACCCACCTAGGAGTCAGCACGAGAAGGGCCCAATTTGCTTGTGGGTAGTGGGGGAAGTAACTGAAAGCTGGCCAACAGCTGAGAAAGCAGCACTGTTCCTTCTCAGACCCCTCCCCCACATACAGCGCTACAACAAAGCGAAGTGGGTTGCTATGCCCTGGCGAATACCTAAGGCTCTGCCCCTCACAATTAACAGGTGAGCATACAAAGAAATATGGCCTAAAGGAAAGAATAGATCAAAACTCCAGAAAAAGAACTAAACAATGAGGAGACAGCCAACCTATCAGATGCAGGGTTCAAAACACTGGTAATCAGGATGTTCACAGAAATGGTTGAGTACAGTTGCAAAGTGGAGGAAAAAGTGAAGACTACGCAAAGTGAAATAAAGAAAAACATACAGGGAGGCAACAGTGAAGGGAGGGAAAATGGGACTCCAATCAATGATGTGGAGCAGAAGGAAGAAATAAACATTCAACTGGAACAGAATGAAGAAACAAGAATTCAAAAAAAATGAGGAGAGGCTTAGGGACCTCTGGGACAACTTTAAACGTTCCAACAACTGAATCATAGGGGTGCCAGAAGGAGAAGAGGAAGAGCATGACACTGAAAACTTATTTGAAAAAATAATGAAGGAAAAATTCCACAATTTGGTGAAAGAAATAGACTTCCAGGAAGTCCAGGAAGCTCAGAGAGTCCCAAAGAAATTGGACCTAAGGAGGAACACACCAAGGTATATCATAATTACATTATTCAAGATTAAAGATAAGGCGAGGATCTTAAAAGCAGCAAGAGAAAAGGAGACAGTTACCTACAAAGGAGTTCCCATAAGACTATCAGCTGATTTCTCAAAAGAAACCTTATAGGTAAGAAGGGGCTAGAAAGAAGTATTCAAAGTCATGAAACGCCAGGACCTACATCCAAGATTGCTCTATCCAGCAAAGTTGTCATTCGGAATGGAAGGGCAGGTAAAGTGCTTCCCAGATAAGGTCAAGTTAAAGGAGTTCATCATCACCAAGCCCTTATTTTATGAAATGTTAAAGGGACTTATCTAAGAAAAACAAGATCAAAAGTATGAATAGTAAAATGACAACAAACTGACAACTATCAACAACTGAACCTAAAAAACAAAAACAAAAACAAACTAAGCAAACAACTAGAACAGGAACAGAATCACAGAAATGGAAACCAGACGGAGGAAGATCGGTGGGGAGGGGGAAAATGGGGGTAAAAGGTGCAGGGAATAAGAAGCATAATTGGTAGGTACAAAGTAGACAGGGGGAGGTCAAGAACAGTACAGGAAATGGAGAAGCCAAAGAACTTATATATATGACCCATGGACATGAACTAAGGGAGGGGGGTGTCAGAGCTAGTAGGAGAGGTGGTGCAGGGTGGAGGGGGATAAGGGGGAGAAAAAAGTGGGACAGCCGTAATATCATAATCAATAAAATCTGCTTAAAAAAAACCCAGCTATAGAATACATGTATCTCCCTAAATCAAAGAGATTTATTTATTTATTTATACAAATGTAATTTAGGTTATTAAAGTCAATAACTCTTTCTTTAAGAAAGCAGTTCTCAAAGTGTGGTCTATACACTCTGGGGTCCCCAATATCCTTTCAAATATCAAGTCAAAGCTATTAAAATAATATAACTGACATATCATTGGCTTTTTTACTGTACTAACATGTGCACTTATGGTGCAAAGGCAATATGGCTAAAGCTGCTGGCTCAAAACAAATAGTGGCACCAAACTATACTAACAGCCATTGTAATCTTCACCACCACAAGTTCTCGGTGGAAGAAAAACGGCCAATTTCACTTAAGAGTATCCTTCATGAAGTAGCAGATAAAAAGGATTGTATCTCAGGCCTTAAGTGAACCTATTTTTAATATTATGTGAGATAAAATGGAAGTATGCATAAAGCATTCCAGCTACACACCAAAGTATGAAGGGTATTTTCAGGAAAAGTACTTGTGTAATTAAGTATTCAGTTAATGTAGCTTTTTTATTTTTTGCATGTAAAATATGTTTATTGTTCTTTAAAAGCGTTCAGAGTTTGGTTTTAAATCAGGCTGCACACCTTTCATCAGTCTGAGATCTTTCACACCATGTCAAACTGGCTTCAGCTTCATTAAATCCAAAAGATTAAAAAAAAACACAAAACCTTAATTATGAGGAAGAAAATCCAGTTTTTTCTCATGGAATTCCAGTTTTACTTTAAAGGACATCTGACAGAAAACTTGGGCATTAAGCAGACATATCTTGTTGAAAATTAACAGAGGAAGCCTGTACTTCCAGAAAAACAAAAGACTGCATCTTTCACCAATGGTAACATTTGACCTTTCAAATGAAAATCAGGATTTTGGAAAAATTGTATCCACTACCATGAGACTCACAGCTTTCTAAAACTTGAAGAGTTTTCTGATGAAATTTGTAGTGATAGTAACAAATGTAATTTCATGATACTTTATAATGAAATGTGTCAATATTTATAAGATCTACATAACCCAGTGAACCAATGCTTTACAAAAAAACAATTCATAAGGTTATAAAATACTCACGGATAAAAAATCTATTAAATGTATAAAATATATCCATGGGTTATATTGTAAAAGAGTGCAAAATGCTCACTGACAAGATTTTGGATTCCACATTGCAACTAATGTTTAAGAAACTTGTCCAATTTTGTGTGACATCGAAAAACATGCACAATTAGCTGAAAAGGCTATTAAAATACCCTTCCCCTTACCAACCCTTATCTGTGTGAGGACATATTTTCTCTTCTTCTCCTAAAACAACATATTGCAATAGATGAAATACAGAAGTAAATATGAGAATGCAGCAATCTTCCTTTACATCAGACGTTAAAGAGAGATGCAAAAAATGTAAAACAATGGCAGATCTTCCAACTGAAGTTTTGTTCTGGAGAATATAGAGTTGTTGTTTTTTTCATAAAAATATGTTATTTATATTAACATGAATTGGTTTATTAGTGTTATTTTAAACAAATCAACTACATGTTTTAAAAATTTCTATCTTAATATATAATAAAGTAAATATCAATAGATGGAATCCATATAAACAGAGAATCTTTGGGAAATTCAGGGTTTTGTTTCACATTTTGTATGAAATGTCCAGAATAGGCAAACACATGGAGACAAAGTAGACTAGTGTTTCTCTAGAACTGGGAAGAGGGGAAGAATGGGAAATGACTGCTAAGGGGTATATAGGTTTTTTGAGGGTGATGAAAATGTTCTGGAATTAGATAATGGTGATGACAGTGCAACCTTATAACGACAATAAAACTGAATTTTACACCTCAAAAGGGTGAATTTTGCCCTGGCTAGTGAGACTCAGTGGACTGAGCATTGACCTTCGAACTGGGTTGCAGGCCCAGCTGGGGCGTGTTAGAAGCAGCTAGTCGATGTTCCTCTCACACATCGATGTTCCTCTCATGCATCGATGTTTCTTTCCCTCTCTTTCTCCCTCCCTTCCCTTCTCTCTAAAAATAAATAAATTATATCTTCAAAAGGGTGAATTTTATAGTATGTAACTTATATCTCAAAAAAAAAAAAACAACAACAGACAGAGAGAAAAAGCTGTGGCGTGATCACTGGTCTTAGACTAAAACCCCAATTTTAAACAGCCTACGCGGCCCTCATGACCTGGTCCCTGTTACTTCTCCTAAACAAGTAAGTAAAATATACAGTGCCAGATGGTGATAAGTTCTATGAAGAAACAACGACAAAAAAGGTAGATCGAGGGATGGAAGAGTTCTGGTGGCAGGGGCTTTGTTATACACATAAAGTGGTTCCGAAAAGGCCTTCCCAGTAAAGGTGACCATAGTCGGTGGCCTGGTGGAGGCAAGGGAATGAGCAATACGGGATGTGGCAAAATTAGGTTTACAGTTGAGAGTGCCCAAAACAGAGTTTATTCTTGTGTTCCTTTTGATTAATTATGGGATTATTTTCAATATGAACAACTATAAACCCACTTTTGCTCCACCTCGTGGAAATATCGAAGCACTTGGTCTGCACTTTGCTCGCTTTCCTCCAGCCAGACGAGCCTTCTCTCTGAACCACAGGGCTCTTTCCTCCGCGTCTTTGCCATTTCTGCCTGAAATGTCCCACCTCTATTATGTTTTTTAAGAGTGTAAAGTGGTCCTGAGACCAAAAAGCTCAAGAACAATTATTGGAAAATGGTTGAAAACTAATGTTGAACTTAGTTAAAATGACACACTATACAGAAGAACCCATATTAAAGACCGAAATGGTGAAGCTATCGAAACAACTGTTTTTTTCTTGAACAAATGAAAAGTGTCTTTTCAGTACATTATCCCCTTGATAATCAGTAGAGGCCCAGCACGCTCTACTTCAGCTGCTTTTGTTAGTGGTGGTGGCTTCACTGTACCTGTTACGTGAGTTGCTCTGGCTAATGTCAATATCAAGGCTCGGTTCAGTTCTTCAGATTCCGCAGACAGCACCGTTTTGGGATCACTAAGGAAGCGTGTAAACTGTGGCTGTACCTCCGAGCTACCTAATGCTGTTATAAGCCTAAGTGCGGTGCTCTCAACGCTGAAAGGTGGGGGGACAAAAACAAACATGAAAAAGATAACTTGCGTGTAAATTTCAGAATTATAGAATTATATCTGTTTCTAGGTTAATTGCAATGGGAAAACATACAACTATGAATTTCCCTTCCTTGATAAACAAAACAAAACAAAACACCTCTTTTGTGTGAGATGAGCTTTGCTTAATTTGTTTTAAAAACCTGAAGTGGCAAATTTCGCAGTGAACACCACCTGACATGTCTGCACATTTGAAGGAGAGTTTGTTGCCCATAGGACTAAACAATCTCACCTGGATAAACAGCGTTTCAAAAATTACATTATTTTTATGTGCAATACATTTTTACTTAGAGCAAAATCGAAATGACACTATTGATACTTTAATCATAATCTGAAGTATATTTAAATCCAGTATTCTAAGGGGCTAAGTTAGCCCTGGCCAGATAGCTCAGTTGGTTAGATCATCGTCCTGATATAACAAGCTTGTAGGTTTGATTCCCAGTCAGGACACATACAAGAAAACTATAAATAAAAATTTTTAAGGGCTAAGTTAGAACATAATGTCAAAAGCCTTGGAAGTACTTATTCTCGGTCTAAAGATTCTAAGGCAAGGGCTCGACTATCTTAATAAACTTCTGTTTATAAAGCTGGACTCTATTCCTTCTCTACTGGAAATAATACACTCCAGAAGCAAAGGAGTTTTATGACAAGTGAACAAAAATATTATAAGACAAATATTTAAGTGTCCACCTCCAACAAAGTTTCTTACAAATCTTAAAGAAAGACAGTCGCCAAGGAGCTTACCAGAGATGGAGCTGGTTTTGGTTTGTTTGGGCAACTGCAGCCAAAGTATGGAGGTGACTCAAGAGCTGAACTCTGTAATGAGGCTGAATGTGGTGCATCCGGTAGCTGAACATTTCAAGAAGCGTGTGTAAGATGCCCCAGGCATGAGACTTGAAAACCGTTGGCAAAAGCTGACCTTGAGGAACAAGGTAATTTAAGACACCAATTAGTAAAAGCTGTGCATTGAAAGACATGTAAAGAAAAGTCACACTGAGTAAGATCTATGTAAAGATTTGATTGTGAACACACGCACACAGAGGCATACATATGTGCACGTATTTCCCAGATTTTCTCTATAATTGTAAGAAAAAAATCAAGGTAATTATAATACCAAATTTGCTTCCCTCCTGCCCCAGAATTTGAAACTGATCCTCAAGTTCATGTGGAAAAGTAAGAGACAAGATATGAAAAAAAATTACTCTAATCTTTCTCACTTCTCAGTTATTTTAAAATTATTTTTATGAAGTTAATGTTCCCAATGTTTTGAAGTATGAGAATCACTGAACACACAAATTACATCACACAGGCTTTTATTCTTTTCTCCCTCCCAAGGAAATTTTATTCAGCTCTCAATGATCAGATGAGAAGAGTAACTATGGTTCAAATTAAAATGACATTGTATTGGTGAAAAGTTAGAATTAAAATGAATCAGAAAAACCCTTCCATTTAAGAAAGTATTTATTATTCAGAACCACATAATAACTAACAGACATTATAAGCTGTCTCCTGCAATGGGGGAAAACTCCTTCCATATATCCAGGGAGATCTAGCATGCACTGCTGCACCAGGGGCAGACCAGCGAAAGAGGAAAATAGGACCCATGATTTCTTGCGATAAGACAGTGACTATGTCTGTCCTGCTCACTGCATCCCAAGCATAATACCCTTTTCTTACCATAAGTTTACATAAAAAAGGAACTCACTCCCCTGACCCCATCCCTCTTTTTAATTTTATTTTTCTCTATAAGACTGATCACCTGACACATTCCAATTTCATTTATTTACTCTTTTTCTGTCTCCCTCTTTAGCGGGTAACTATGATGGCAGTGACTTCTGTATACTGCTGTATCCCCAGCACCTAGAAGAGTACTTGTTGAAGTAATGAATGGGTTAATGGTTAGAAACAGCAGAAGGTCCTGGCTTACTGATAAATCCTTTGATGCCCAACGACTCTATTTCCATATAGACCAATAAACGACTGTAAGTTTCCACTAGGGCTGGAGCCAAGGCCACACTGGACTTGGCATGAGCAAGTTTTATCACTCTGGTAGCAATGCTGTGGATAAGGCTGAGGAGAAACAAAGGGAAGGAAAATAAAAATCCATTATTTGGGGCATAAATACAGGAGTTACTCTATTGTTAGGGAACTTGGCATAAATCTGAACTTAAGCAGGGAAAGAAGCAGTGCCGCTGCAACCACGGAAGCTGTGCAGGATACTGGCGGCAACGCATGGCACAACCTGAGACCCGTCCTGGTTTCCGTGCTGCTTCCAGTGGCATCCGGTCCCTCTGCTCACTGGAAAGGCAGAGTTTGAGCACGACTCATAAGAACATGCTTGAATGGTTTCAGTACCTTTTTCTTTTTCAAATATATAACTAAAACCATTTGAGAAATTTAACTTTTGTTACAGAATTACTTAATAAATCAGGCTAAGATCCAAATGTTAGGTTCCAACCAGGCTTCCCTCAACTCTGTCACACATGCTGCTAAAGTACGTGTGTGAATCTACCACAGTGTTTACCACCTGAAAAAAGAACATGGCTCTTCTAGAACTTAAGTCCCACTTAGAGGCCCACAGGTGAATATTCTCTGATCTGCATCGTATTTGAAGTTTGAGCCAATACTTAGGAGCTGAAAGACTAGAAATAAAAGTCTGAATTCTTGCTGCTCTCAGAAAAATTTACAAGAGCTAGCCATTCCTACTAGCCTGCACTCTTACATTAGAGAAATCAGCTGAAGGAGTAGCTCATGAGATGACCCCTGCATGCCCTGGCCGGCTCGGTCCCCGCCACACATGCGTGCTTCCATGTGCACTAAGGGCTGGCCCTCCTTCACTCAGCACCAGGGTCACTTATCTATATTATCAGTTTGGCTCTTCGGGACACTCGAAGTGCGAGAATCACAATCAGCAGAATCTTTCTGTCCTTTAGAAACCATAATGTCAATTCTAAAAGTGTCCATTTTGTAATAAATACAGTTAAGACATTACAATTTTTGCATCCCTGGACTCAGCAATTCTATATTCAGCAAGTTTATTTAATAAAAATGTAATTATGGATAAGTGCAAAGACAGTCATAATGTTAGTCTTTATAGCCATCTTTATAAACTAAGATATTGCAAATAACTTCAATGTCCAACAATGAGGAACTGGCTAAATAATCATTTACAGCCAGCATTGGTCAGGTAGCTCAGTTGGTTATAGCATCGTCCCAAAACACCAAGATTGAGGGTTTGGTCCGTGGTCAGGGCACATACAAGAATCAACCAATAAATGCATAAATAAGTGGAACAACAAATTGATGGAGTTTTTTCCTCTCTTTTCTGTCTCCCTTCCTGCTTCTCTCTCTAAAAATAAATAAATAAATAAAAATTAAAAAAAAATCTTTTATAGCCACACAAAAGGCTTCTTTGTAGCAATTAAAGCAAATGTTTTTGAAGAACACTAAACCTAATAAGGTGTTTGAAAGATTATTATGGGAAAAGATGGTTAAAAAATTGTATTGCACGTATGAGCCCATTTTGTTAAAAAAAAACCCCATACATTCATATGTTTATATATACAAAAAAATCTCAGAATATACACAAAAAGTTTTACAATCCGTATTTCTCATGAACGGATTATGGCAATTAATTCCTTTGGATTTATTTGTATATTCTAGAAATCCTGTAATAAACATTTATCATTTTATAATAAAACTATTTTTTAAAAGATTTTATTTATTTATTTTTAGAGAGAGGGAAGGGAAGAGAAAGAGAGAAACATCGATGCGAGTGAGAAACACTGATCAGCTGTCCCTCGCCTGCTCCCCATCAGGGACCGGCCTGCAACCCAGGCATGTACCCCAAATGGGAGTCCAACAAGTGACCCCCTCGCTTTGCAGGCCGATGCCCAACCAACTGAGACACACTGGTCAGGGCAAACAAAACCTATTTATTTTTTTAAAATGTACCTGACCATGAAACACATATATATAATCATGATATCAACTCCATGACACAGGGCCAAATAAATCAATCATACCTCATTTTGGCATGAACTGTAAGTGAATCCAGGAGGTTCATTGGTAAGGGAGTAATAGATGCTGAAGCCAAACAGCTCGTTCCAGGAAGAGGTATTCTCATAATTCCATTTCCATAAATAGTTTCTACCAGAGCTCCCATGGGTAATGTAAAACATTCTGAATTCGTAGAGTATGCATTACACAGCAGGGCAATCTTATAGTCATTCATCTGTAAACTTTTATTTCTAAGACTCTGCTGTAGGAACCTAAAATTTCAAGTCCCATTAAACAGAAAAAAATGCAAATAATTTCCAGAAGTTAACTTGCATTTTTAAAAACAGTTTCATTTCATGCAATGATTTACTAACACTGTCTTTATTCCTATAGGTTTTATAGTTTCTGCCCAAAACATGGAATAGAAACATGTATAAAAGCATAATCAGCATTTCAGAAAGAATTTAATTATGTTAACAATTAATGACTACATATACAGCACTAAGATTTAGAAATGAAGAAATAACTCACAAATTCATGAACTAGGTTTCTATACTTATTATCTCTCTGCTTAAGCACAACAATAGGCCTTCAATATATTGTAGATGTCACTATGAAAAGATGGGTAAGGGGTGTCTCATAAAATGAAAGCTAAATGAAACATGAAGTTTGACTATCATACGGTCTCTTATGAATTCCTTTTCAGAAGTTCTGGGTGGGAAGTTCAGCTATTGCTAACACCTTTGACTGAAGCCCAGTCCTATCTAAGAAAGACACTTTTGAGTTATCACAGCTTAGGAAATGATGTAAGGGAGCATGCCAGACAGGTCAGCTCCATCAATCCTGGCAGCCCAGGGAGTGAAAAATGTCTCAGTCAGATCATGCTCAAACCCCAAAAGCTTAAGAAATTTTGAAACATTTTCACATACTTTTGGAAATTAAGAACTTTAATTAAAGTAAAACATATAAAAGCAAAGATTACACCTGATTAAATACATATATATACACGCATATATGTAAAAACGATTAATCTTCCAGTTGTTCTCTGATGCAGATATTGGTCAATTTCTCTTGGTATGACATACACATTAAATATTCACCCTTACTTCCAGTGAGTGTGGGGAGATTTCTATTCTCTACACAAATACTAAGAATAATAGTCTATAATCCATGACTTATAAAATAAAAATTAACTGTTAAGCTACAAATACTTACTCATGGTGAAGATTTAGGGAATGAGGTATTGGAATCTGTAGCTTGGAGTTGTCATTTTGGGCTTTTCTATTAAGATGAATCCAAATGCAAGTCATTGCAAAAGCATGAGTTGACTGAGGTTTGTTAATATCAGGAACTGGAATACACTGAAAAATAATAGCAGAAAGAGAAAAATTATCTAATTAAAGCTATTTAAGCAATCTACTTTTGATACAGCTCTTTTTAAAATATCCTGTACTAATTTTTAGCTCCAACAGAATCAAATAGTTCTTTGATTGTTCAGTGATATAAATCAGAAGATATTACAGCTATAAAATATTGAAACTATTGCAAGATTGTTGCGACTTACAAAGAAAATAAATTCACAGGTGCTTAGTCAAGCTTTTCCTTCTATAGAGCATTCACTACTATTAAAAAATTCTTATTCTTAAAAAATTAAACACTAAGAAATCTTACTGAGGAAGTAGGGAGTATGAGGGGACTAAATGGTAATGGAAAAATATACAATAAAAAATGAAAAAATAAATCTTACTGAATATGATAAATATACTGAAAACAAAATTTCTAAAATTCAAAGATATGGTTTTTAAAAAAAATTTATTTATTTTTTCTTAGAGAAAGGGGAAGGAAAGAAGAAGGAGAGGGAGGGAAACATCGATGCGAAAATTAACACTGATTGGTTGCCTTTTGTATGTACCCCGACCTGGGACTGAACCTGAAACATAGGCATATGCCCTGACTAGGAAATGAACCAGAGACCTTTTGCTTTGCAGGATGATGCCCAACCAACAGAGTTACCCTATTCAGAGCATATATATGCTTTTTTGAGACAATAAAAATAAAGGATTTGCTTTCAAAATGTCCAACATTAACAAAAAAGATAAAAAGGAAAAAGATGAAACAAGAATATTTCTTGGTGATGGGTACACAGGAGCTTACTTTTGCATTCAATCTACCTTTTTGTGCATTTAAAAATTTCCACAAATTACCCTGGCCAGGTAGCTCAGTTGGTTAGAGTGTCATCCCAATATGCCAAAGTTGTAGGTTCAATCCCCAGTCAGGGCACATACAAGAATCAACAAATGAAAGCATAAATAAGTGAAATAACAAATTGATCTCTCTCTCTCTCTCTCTCTCAAAAATCAAATTAAAAGTTTGAAAAAATTTTCATAGATATCTAAGGAAATGCAAATCAAAACCACAATGAGATATTACCTCACACCTGTTAGAATGGCTACTATAAAAAAATACAAGAAATAGCAAGTGTTGGGGAGAATGTGGAAAAAAGGAAACCCTTGTACACTGTTGGTGATATTGGAAATTAGTGCGGTCGCTAATTTATTCAAGAATGGAACTACTATATGATCCGGCCATTCCACTTCCGGATATTTAATATGAAGAATGCAAAAACACTAATTGAAAAGGTATTTAAACTCCTATGTTCACTGCAGCATTATTTATAGTAGCCAAGACAGGGAGAAAAACCCTAAGTGCCCATCAATCTATGAATGAATAAAGAAGATGCGTGTACACACACACACACGTACTCACACAATGGAATACTACTGAGCTATAAAAAAGAATGAAATCTTGCTATTTGTGACAACACGAATGAACCTTGAGGTAATAATGCTAAAGAAAATAAGTCATAGGGAGAAAGACAAATACTATATGATTTCCCTCATGTGGAATCATAAAAAAGAAAAAATAAACAAAAAACCTCCCATACCAAACAAATAAAATAAAACAAAACTAAATTCACGTACACAGAGAGCAGACTGGTGGTTACCAGAAGGAGACGGGGTCAGGGGTGGGTGAAAGGAGTGAAGGGAGTAACTGTAAGGCAGTGGATGGAAACTAAACTTTTGGGGGTGATCACTTTGTAGTGCACACAGATGTTGAATTATAATGTTGTATATCTAAAGCTTACATAATTTAAAAAATGATAACCTGATTCAAAACTGGAAAAAATTTCTATAATAAAATGTCTTTTAAAAAATGGCAGTCATCAATACATCCCATATTTTACTTAAATATCTTATATAATAAAACATTGGGAGGGGACACAATTAGCAAACAAACAAAAAAAGATATTCGTAGATACTAATGTTTTTTGGTTATTTCATGATGTGCAAACTTAAAATGGCATAATGCTTTCTAAAATGTAAACCGACTTAAAATGTAGAAAAAAGTTTGCTATACAAATGTTCAGTTGTGATTTAAGAGAAACTTCATAAATAATTTATTTCAATTTCTTCATTATATATGAGTAAACCAATGACAAGAGAGACCTAATTAATGTCCATCCCACAACTGTGGTTAGTCACAGAATTGGGGGGAAAAAAAAAACCCAACACAGATTTCCAGCTTCTAAATCCAGTGCTCTTTTCATAAACTCACACTAA